>CABHPP010120450.1:19470-36873 GCA_902168425.1 Peromyscus attwateri | reverse complement strand
TTTTTTTTGTTTTTTTGTTTTTCAAGACAGGGTTTCTCTGTGTAGCTTTGGAGCCTGTCCTGGAACTCGTTCAATAGACCAGGCTGGCCTTGAACTCACAGAGATCCACCTGCCTCTGTCTCCTGAGTGCTGGGATTAAAGGCGTGCACCACCACCGCCACCTGGCTAATTTTGTTTTTTGTTTTTTTTTTAACATTTTTTTTATTGATTCTTTGGAAATTTCACATCATGTACCCCAATTCCACTCGTTTCCCAGTCCATCCATGTCTGTCTTTCACCCTTGTAACCTCCTCCAAAAGGGAAATAAAAAAACATAAAAAATAAAAAGCAAACCCCAAACAAAGTATCTTGCCGACCCCTCTGGGCAACGACCTGATCCTCCATTAACCTCAGCGTTCTCTCACATCCGTCACAGCTGTCTCTTCAGTTGCATCGTGCGTGTGCCACTTCCCTCCTTCCCTCCTCTCTATCACATAGTTGTTTATCACAGTGGGGTTGGGAGCTGCGGTGCATCACACAGTATATACTCTTTTGCCCAAACAGCTTTGCTAGCAGATGTTCATTGCAGTGAGTCGTTGGTCTG
Organism: Peromyscus attwateri; assembly: GCA_902168425.1. Classification (NCBI taxonomy): domain Eukaryota; kingdom Metazoa; phylum Chordata; class Mammalia; order Rodentia; family Cricetidae; genus Peromyscus; species Peromyscus attwateri. The sequence continues at coordinate 36,290 of CABHPP010120450.1, read as the reverse complement.
GTTTAAGACCTCTGGGTTCTGCTGCACCATCAATACTGGACCCTCACTGAGACTCCTCTCTGATATCCTGCTGTTGCCCTGAGTCATGGAGATCCTGCAGTGACAGTTCCGCCAGCTCTCCTGCGCCCACGCCACCGGGGTCAGCTCTCCTCAATCCATGCCATTGGGGCCAGCTCTCCTGCGCCCACACCATCAGGGCCAGCTCCCCGGTGCCCATGTCATATTGGCGCCGCCATGTGGCAGCCGGTGTAGAGCGGGGCCACCCGAGATGGCTTTGGTATTCACACAAGAATTTGTTTTATTTCCTGTGTATCATTTCAACAACACAAGCACCTACAGTTAATTTTCTATATAGCAATCGTGAGCATGTAACAAATGCTACTTGTGAGAACAAAGGGGTTTACTTTCAAGAGGACTTATGAGGATTGGGGGTGTGGCTCTGTTGTAGAATGCTTGCCGAGCTTGCACAAAACTCTGGGGTGTCTATAATCTCTGCCCAGCATATGGGTAAAGTACACAGACTGCATTCAGGCTCACAGGAGTCTGAACCTGCACTTTCCCCATACCAGTTGTGTATCAAGGAACAGTTTGTGAACTTTCCAAGTATTCAGTGGGCATTGTTGTGCATGTCCTGAATGGATTGTGAATTTTTCAGCATGGTGTGTGTGCAGGAGATGATATTGTTGGCACAAGAAGATCTGTCAGACTTATGTCAGAAGACAGAAGACTCTGGCTTCTCTTGTTCAGGTAGCAAAGAGAATCCTTTTGACAATGGCAGTGGGACTGTAAGGTGAGGGACCCACTAGCATATTCTTCCTTCTCCCTGGACTGGACTGACCTTTGAGGAGCCTGAGGCTGATTTCTGTGTTGTTGCAGGCCAGGGAGCTGTTAGTGCCTAGGTTTTAGCTGTTAAGATGGGAGGATGATACCGGCCTTCACTGTCCTGATGGTTTGCTGGGGACAGGTATCTGGTATTGCTGCAATTTTAATGCTGTCTTTAGATTTCCATGCGGGTAGAGGGAAAGCCTGTATATCAAATGACTCACAGAGCGCTGGGCCAGTGTTTAGAGATGAACAGGCTCTAGCCCACCTCTTGCCTGATTGGAAAGGCTTGTTTCTGTATGGGGTTCCTCCCCCTGCTCTTAACTCCTTCTGCTGTAGGCTGCAACCTCTGGTAGGAACTTCTCAAATCATTTTGGTACTTGTAATCTTTCAGGGTTCAGTACGATTGATAGTCATGGTCCTTACTGATTCTAGAACTCATGACGCAGGGCCTGAAAGGCCACAAGAAAGTATAAAATGCACCACTGATTGAAAGAACCCGAGCAAACTGGCCGAATACGTGATGTAATGGGCATGGAAATGATGACTTGGGTCATGAACCTTAGCTTTTATTTGATAATAGGGTGGTCCTTGCCTCATGAGATTCAAAAGCTAAAACAATAATAGTCTTTATAAAAATTATTTTGGTTGATTTGCTTTCTTTCTTTTTGGTTTTTCGAGACAGGGTTGCTCTGTGTAGTCCTGGCTGTCCTGGAGCTCACTCTGTAGATCAGGCTGGCCTCGAACTAAGAGACATTCCCTCTGCCTCAGCCTCCCTAGTGCTGGGATTAAAGTCATGCACTACCACACGACTTGGTTTGTTTTCTTTTTGAGACAGTGCCTTACTACTATGTAGTTCAGGCTAGCCTAAAACTGGAGACTCTCCTGCCTCAGCCTCCCAAGTGCTGGCATCAGAGATGTGCTTTGTTAGGTTGTAAAGTCCTTTCCTAATAGATGTGCATGCCCCACCCAGCCATATGCAACGTGACAAGATGAGGTTGCCTTTGTACTTTTGGTGCAGGACACATTCCTTGAACAGTGGTACTCTGTGTGGGGACAGAGGTGACAGTACTTAATTTCAGCAACCACCTCAACAATTCATGCACCGTAGCATTGGGTATCCCTCGCCCAGAATGTCAGGTGTGTGCTGGCAGAGAGTTGAATAACAGACACGAGCCACTAAAGGCGGGCTCATTTACTGGCTCGTGCAAGTGAGACACAGGATGGATAGGAGTGGGAAGTTGGGGAATGTCATATGCGCATCTGAGGCAGCTTTGGGTTTAAATAAGCAAGAGTTTTTTCTGTGTGTGGAGACAAAGAGGGGATTAATAGTGGGCTAGGTCTGGAGGAGGTCTGGAGATAAGGTTAACACGTTCTTCCGTTGGGTGAGATGAGGGAGGAACAGACAGGCTGGCCTCAAGCTGGCCGTGTTGCCAAGGATGACCTTGATCTCTTTTGGACAGCTATTAGATGAGAGTTTAGCAGGAGCAGTTTCCTGCAAAATGATACCGAGGCAGCTAGCTATCTTTTGCTGTTTAAGTCCCACGTGCTGCACCTATCAGAAGGTGGCTTTGTTATAGATTATAAGGAGTAACCATTTACAAGGGACAGAAGAAACTTGCTAAAGGAGTATTAAGAGTCTAGATATAAAAATTAAAGAAGTACAGTTTGCTGTGTGTATTCTTGGGTGGATAATGATGAGGCAGGCTGGTGAGGTAGGATAGGAGCCAAGAGGCCCAGGAAAGTGGAACCTTGAAGAGGAACAGCTGGTAGAGCCAGCCCCCCTTTTTTCATCATGGACGGCCTGGCCTGCCAGGGGAGGGCAGCAGTGTGGCCTCCTGGCGGGAGAGTGAAACTGCACCTCAGGATGACAGAAAAAGGAGAAAAATAATTAGACTTGTAGCTGGGACATTTCTTGGGCCTCTGTTGTCAGTATGAAAATGCCTTAGGTGTGGCATTGGAGCTGATCTGACAGGAGTGTATCACAGGAGGGATGCTTTCTGTTTTAAAGTTGGGGAAACTGAGGTGAGGGTAATGACAACATCAGCTCTCACACCTAAGCTACGGGGATACCCAGAGTGGGATGGCCACAGGTGGGCCAGGATGATTTCCAACCCCCCTACTCCCCAGTGGTTTGGGGATGGTGTAGTGCTTTTTCAACTGCTAGGTTTTCATGCCATAACTGATGACGTGAAGCAGTGTATGAATTCCACAGTGTCTTGGAGAGCCCAAAGGCCATCAGTGTGTGGTGAGTTGATACCCTGTCATGTGTGTAAGGGACACCTGTAGAAATGACACTGTGTGTGCTGGGGAGATGACTCACTGGGCTGCGCAAGTGTGAGGACCTAGGTTCAGAACCCAAGCATCTACCTAAAAAGTCAGATGGGACCATACATACTTCGAACCCATTCCTGGGGATGGCTGACACAGGAGGATTTCTGACTTGCCTAGTTGGGGTGGGGGGGTTCAGGGAGAGAAAGGGAGAGAAGACCATGTCTCAAGGGGGAGTGTGGAGGAGAACACCTAGTATTCTCCTCTGGCTGCAGATACATGTCGGTGCATACAGGCACAAGGTATGTTGTAGTTGGAGACAGGCTTCTTTTAAGGCAGAGGCCAAACTGTCACCTGTTTTTGTACAGATAGTGAACCAGGAAGGATGTTATACTTTTAAATGATGAGTGCAGTGAGTGTAGGTGAGCTGGAAACCGTGTGACAGGTGAAAGTGATGTGGAATTCCAAAGTCAGCATTCAGGGTTTCACAGGAACATGGCTGTGCTGTGTATTCCCGTCCTGTGTATGGCTGTCGTCTTGTTACAAAGGGTGTTGTGAGGATTGTGACAAATCAACTTGCCTGCCTGTGGGAAACCTATGCTGTTTGTTGTCTGGGTTGTGGGCAGATAGCTCAGTTCATAAAGTGCTTGCTGTGCTGCAAGACTGAGGACTCGGGTTCCACCCTCAGGAACTTTGGAAAAAGCCAGAGCATCTCTGGGCCTTGCCTATCCTGCCTAGTGAGCTCAAATCCTAGAGAGAGAGAGCCTGTCTTTACTTTTGTGTGTGTGGTTTTTTTTTTTTTTTTTTTTTGGTCTTTCGAGACAGGGTTTCTCTGTGTAACAGTCCTGGCTGTCCTGGAACTCACTCTGCAGACCAGGCTGACCTTGAACTCACAGAGATCTGCCTACCTCTGCTTCCTGAGTGCTGGGATTAGTTAGAGGCAGGCGTGCCCCACCACCGCCTGGTGTTTTTTTAGTTTTCTGAGACGGGGTTTCTCTCCATAACCACCCTGGCTGTCCTGGAACTCGCTCTGTAGATCAGGCTGGCCTCGAACTCGCAGAGATCCGCTTGGCTCTGCCTCCAGAGTGCTGGGATTAAAGGTGTGTGCCACCACCACCGCCTGACTAGAAAGAGAGTGATCCTGTCTTACAAAGATGAAGTGGATGGTACCCTAGGAGAAATGACACCCAAGACTGTTCTTTGACCTCTGCATGCATGAGTGCACATGTGCACATGTACCTATGCACTGGGAGAACACACACACACACACACACACACACACACACACACACACACACAGCATTCTATTCTGCATGTTGTCAGGCATGTTGCAGGTGTCCATGGAGTGTCTTAGATTGATTCTCTCCTTCTACCATGTGGGTTCTGGGAGTCAAACTCAGGTCATCAAGGCTTGGCAGTAAGTGCGGAGACATCTTACTGCTTGGACCCTATATTTATAATGTGGAAATTGATCATGTTTTTCTTTTTTGGGGAAAATCATTTGTGAGGAGAGCATGTAAAGCTAAAGTTAGGCTGTTTGGCGATGGTTCTTGTTTCAGTTTCTTTTCTCAACTCATATTCTGGCATATGTAGTAGGAAGGCAGAGTGTTTTCATCCATTAGCTGTGAATTTGGTATACAGCTTGCTTCTTTGGGTGTTATTATTGTTCTTTTTCTTTTCTTTTTTTTGGTTTTTGAGATAGGTTTTTCTCTCTATAACAGCTCTGGTTGTGCTGGAACTCACCCTGTAGATCAGGTTGGCCTTCCTGCCTCTGCCTTCTGAGTCCTAGGATTAAAGGCGTACACCACCACTGCCTGGCTTGTTCTTTTTTCGAAGGCGGGAGGTGGGAGGTGGGTGCAGAACTTCATGTAACCAAGGATGACCTTGATTGAATTCACATCCTCTTTCTTTTACTCCCAATGGCTGTGTTCTTCAAAGCATTCAAGATGGAGGGACATACATACAGACACACACCCCACCCCACCTTTTTTTGGTCTGGTGAGCAGTGGAAAAGGGGTTGGAAGATAGACAGTTATGTAGAACGCAAAGTTAACAACGAGTTCTAAGTAATTTTTCATGCTACCCTCTTGCATGTTGCCTGGACAAATGGAGAGTAAGAAATCTTTTTGATTTTCCTGTTCTACTTTGACAAGATCTAAAAATATCTTGTTCAGAAGATGGGCTCATGGCCCTTTGGTCATCTTAACCTGGGATAGTTCTTTCTTTTTAAAATAAAAAGCAAAGCAAACCTATTCATTTTGTGTGTTTGCAGGTGCAGGGGTGTTGGCACATGTGTGAAGGTCAGAGAACAACCTGTAGCAGTTGCTTCTCTCCTTGTACTCTTTCTCCCAGGGATGGAAGTAGGGTCCTGAGTCATGCTGGCAATTGTCCTTATCCACTGAGCGATCTCGAGGGCGCTGGGTTAGTTCTTGGTTAGAGTGGAGTTTAAAGGAACTTGGCATTCTTTACTGAATCTCCTGGAGCCTGCAGCTGCGGGGGTGGGGCCCATGCCTGCAGACCAGTCTGTCTTCACTGCAGAACTATTTGGTCTGCCTCTGGTTTCCATTACCAACTTCCCTAAATAGTCCTGGCCCCACACCTTCCTTTTATGTAGCCAGAAACCGGTACACGTGTGTAAGACCTATTTGCTGAGGGACCCCAGCTTCCAAATCAGTAGAACTAATCTTCACGTGCTCAAGGCTCTAGTCTTGCTGAACTAAGCAGAGGTGATTTCACAAATCTTAGGAGGTGGTGTGCTAGGAAGCTCTGCAGACAGGAATTTAAAACCAATTTTTCACTAGAGCCCACAAGATGGCCTGGGCGATGGGTGAGGCGGGGAGCAAGCTCTAAGAGGCAGATGGGCTTTAGAGGCCCTGAACAGTGACCAGAGAGGAGTTGACAGAGTCCAAAGGTATCACCTATATAGATGAGGATTGGCAAACAGGAGATACGGATAGCTTTTGAAATACCATAACTTTTTGAGGTAATAATGTGTTGTTAGCTGAGTGGTGGTGGCACACACCTTCTATCCCAGCACTTGGTAGGCAGAGGCAGGCAGATCTCTGTGAGTTCAAGGCCAGCCTGGTCTACAAAGTGACTTCCCGGACAGCCAAGGCTACACAGAGAAATCCTGTCTCAAAACAAAACCAAAAAAGAGTATATTGTGTTTGCATCAGGATGAAGGTGGAAGACATGGAATAGTGGATGAAGGGGAGGTGGTGGGTGCATACCTCCTTGGAGACAGGTCTGACCTTGAAGGTAGGGAGACAAAGAGAATCCTTGGTAGGAAGAATGATGATGATGATTACTAGTGTGTGTGTGTGTGTGTGTGTGTGTGTGTGTGTGCGTGTGCGTGTGCGCGCGCGCGCACATGTTTGAGAAACTTTGCGTTTGGTGTCTCTCATTTATTTACTTCCCCCCTTTTTTGAGATATCCTTTTTCATTGAGTTGCAGCTTGCTACTCAGGCTTGATTGGCTGGCCATGAAGCCCCAGGGATCCTCCTTTTTTAGTCTCCCCAGTGCTGGGATTACATATCAGACCTCTCATACTCGCATTTAAAACAAAAACCAGAAACACAGTTTGAGGATAGAATACAGGTCTTCATGCTTGCAAGGCTAGCACTTTGAACTCACTGAAGTTTCTCCCAAGCCCTGTTTTAGAGCTTACCAGGTAGGCTATGCTGTCTGGCTGTCTGGCTGGCCAGACAGCTCTGGGGATCTTCTTATATCTTTCTCCCCAGCCATAGAATTATAAGAGCATGCCACCATACCTTTCTGTTTGGCTTGGTTTGGTTTTTTGAGACAGGGTTTCTCTGTGTAGTCCTGGCTTTCTTGGATCTCACTCTGTGTACCAGGTTGGCCTTGAACTCAGGGAGATCCATGTGCCTCAGCCTCTTGAGTGCTGGGGTTAAAGGCGTACACTACCACTGCCTGGCTATGGGCGTTACTTTTTTAAAAAAAAATATGAGTTTGGGAGACCAAATTCAGATCCTCTACTGAGCCACCTCCCCAGATCCTACATCCAGGATGTTTTTAGCATGAGTAGCTGTGTGGTTGAATTGGGATGTGAAGGCATAACTGAGAGCTCTGGCATCCGTCCCAGTCTTGGAAGAACTTCTGTGCAGATCTCCCCTGAACTTAATAGTCCTGGCCTTTTCAGTTTCTCCACCTCCCTACATCTATTTCTTGTTCACCTGTGGCAGGGATAAGGCTGGGGGTTGCCACTCTTTTTCCCTTGGGCTCTGTCCTCACACCCAGCAGCCCTCATCGTGCTGTTGTCAAAAGGATGTTTCCAAAACAGGCATGGCTGGCTCTGCAGAAGCTGCCTTGGGGACAGGAGCTTCAGCAAGTCCCTGCGCCAAGGCCATATGTGCCAGCTGCCTGCCTTGTAGGCAGGAGTCTGTGCTGCAGATTCTTAGGTTGCCTTTCCTCTCATACCAATTTCCCTTGAACCTTTTGTTTTGAGTTCTCTTTTCAGCAAAGCTCCCTTGGTCTCAGTCATTTCTAAGTACATTTAAAATAGCAACTGCAAAGAAGAGCTGAGACACTATGATATTATTATTAAGAAATGATTTACTGAGTAGTTGCATGCTCTTTCCTTCTTCCTTTCCATTGGTACACAGGTATATCATAAGTAATTTATCTTGCCAGTCACTTTTGAAGTATATCACTTCTTCCTGGTGAAGGGCATTCACTTATTTTTTTTTTTTTTTTTTTTTTTTTTTGGTTTTTCGAGACAGGGTTTCTCTGTGTAGCTTTGCGCCTTTCCTGGAGCTCACTTGGTAGCCCAGGCTGGCCTCGAACTCACAGAGATCCGCCTGCCTCTGCCTCCCGAGTGCTGGGATTAAAGGCGTGCGCCACCAACGCCCGGCTGGCATTCACTTATATTGTGCAGAGATTCTGCAGAATTCCTTTAATCTTGGAGATCTGAAACATTGTTCTGCTAACTATAACCCACCCACCCCCAAGCACCCAGTAATCACCATCTTGTTTTTCTGCCTCTGGATTTGGCTTCTCTATTGACCTCATACATAAGTGAAGTTGTGCAGCTATACAGCATTGGGTAGGCATGTGGGGGGGCTAATTTTATTTTCCTTAGCAGAATGTCAAGCTTCATCCACATTGTGGCATGTGTCTGAGTGTCTTTCCTTTTGAGGCTGAATAGTTTTCCACTGTGTGTATATACTACATAGTGTTTAGCCATCCATCTGTTGATTTGGTTTGTTTCCAGCCTTTGGCTTCTGTGAACATGCTGTGATGAAGCTGACTACACAGGTTACCTCTGAGATTCTGTTTTTTCAGCATGTACTTTTTATTTTTTGTTCTCTTTCTGTCTCCTCCCCACACCCGTGTGTATATGTGTGTGTGCATGCCATTGTTGTGGAATAATCTTTTCGTATTATGCCTATATGTCATGCTATGTAGCAGTCAGAGGGCAGCTTTGGGTGTCAAGCCTCTCCTTCCACTCTCTTAGCTGGGACCCATGAGCTTCTGGAAATTCTCTTGTTTGCCTCCCATCTTCCCCTGTAGGAATGCTGGGATCAAAGACATACACTACTGCACCTGGCTTTTTAGGTGGGTTCTGGGGATTTGAATTTGGGTCCTCCTGCTTCCATGGCAAGCTCTATACCTACTGAGCCATCTCTTCAGCTTCTGAAACAGTTCAGACAACATGATCTGGCAGGCCACATTAGCTGCTACTATTTCAAAGTGGTGTTGAGTGTTGAGGAATGCCTGTGCGTGCCATCTGTTGATGAATCTTGAGAGTTGCTAATCCCAGCAGGGTTTATCACCTGTATCCTGAAATCTGCTGAAGGCTTAGTCAGTGAAAGTAAAGCAGCTTCCACCTCCCACCCCATTGTCCATATTCCAACTAAGTCCTAAGATTGATATTTCTAGAACATCCCTGGAGCTTTTTCTTTCTTTGTTATCTATAGCTTCAATTTTATCACTGAACATGGCTTGTTCCCACCCCCATTGCTCATTCATTCACTCACTCGCTTGATTAGCACTCTGTGCTGAACTCATTTAATTAGCATTGTCTGATACACCGTACCACAGGTACAAGAGAAATAAAGAAGATGTAGGAGGTATAAGTGCATTGCTCTCCCATGCAAGAGAGGGAAGGGGAAGCAGACATGTAGTCAGAAACATCATTGAGTTACAAAAGCCATGAAAAGCTATTGTCAATTTCAGGCAGCTATGAGGGTCCTGGATGTCTTTAGTGCCTATGGGGAAAGAATGTTTAAGATAGGATCTCAAGGGTGGGTGGAGGGGCGTGTGTGTGTGTGTGTGTGTGTGTGTGTGTGTGTGTGTGTGTAGTGGAGAAGCAGAGCAGGAAGGAGATTGCTAGGTATCATCTTCTCAATACTCCATGGGCTGCCTAAAGTTAACTCTGAACCCAGGAGTGCTGGGCAGTACCCATGCAGGGGGGTGCTATCCTAATGTGCTTCTATTGCTTGGAGCAGAATGTCTTGGAGATAGACAGCAGGGAAAAGGAGTTAGCTGTTGGAGACTGTTGGGATATTCTAGAAGGAAGGTGACTTGGACTAGAATGGAGAGAATATGTTGCTTTTGCTCAGCATAAGCTGCATGCTCAAGTTAAAGGTCCCTTTGTCCTGAATCTTGCCTCCTGCACTTTAGGTCAGAGAGGAACTTACCTTGATTTGAATGTTGGAAACATTTTATTTCATGTCTGAATTGAATGCATACCCCTTGCTTCTGGGATCTGGCATGTCTGGGGATTTGGGACAAATTTATCTGGAAGAGGATGGAAAGGTGAAATCTCCCTTATGGTGGCAAATGCCATGGGGAGAGCTGGGTAGTCTTGGCTCCTGTGAGAGGGAGTTATTAGCCTTCCTTGGAATGCTCACATGGTCCGAAGATGGGTTTTTGAGATGAAATTGTAGAGGTGTGCTTTCTAGAAAGGAATTATGTAGGTCTAAATGGAAGAAACTGTGCAGTCTCTTGGGACATGCTTTGGTTCTATGCTGTGCAAGATCAGTCTGTGAACAGAGGGAAACATCCTCCTTTAGCTGTCATACAAATGTACTGTGCTAGTTAAGTATAGGTGGCACATAAAACAATACCAGCCTGGCCAGCATTTAAATTGTTTTCTAAGTGTACAATGTGATGAACACATTGTGCCCTGTGTGTTTCCTTATGTGTTTATACAGAGAAAATTATTTTTCCCAAGGAGACTTTTGTGCTGTAATTCCTGATACTGTGGGAACTGCGAGGTATCTTGGGTTTTAGTTTTCTGCGTTTTGCCTTGGAGAGAGGATGCTGTGATATGCGAGTGTTCTGGTATACTCCTGCCTTGATTGCTTCTAGTAGTTATTCCTGTTTCAGAAATAAGACTAATACATATAGTTGTGTCTGTGGTTCAAAATGAAGGATGGAGAGAGAAGATGAAGGGAGGAGAGGAGAGATAAGAGTGAGGAATGGGGGAGTGGAGGGATGGAGGGAGAAAATGAAAGTGTATATATGAGAGTTGGAGAGAGAATAGTAGACTGTGTCTCTGTGTATGTACGAGAGAAACAGAATGCATGTATTTATGAGAATGTGAGATCAACATCAGATAGCATGAGAGTGTGTTTATTTGTACATATGAGGAAGAGATGGACAGAGGGTGATAAGAATACGTGTTTTCCACTGTGTGTTGTTGTGTGATATTTTGTTTGTGTTCTGACAAATGAAGCCTGCCTGGAGATCAGAGGGCGGAGCTAGCCACTAGTTGACCATAGAGGCCAGGTGGTGGTGGCTCATACCTTTACCCCAGCACTTGAGAGGCTGAGAGAGGAAGTGATAAGGCAGGCGGAGACAGGATCTCAGCTTTTTCGGTCGGAGGATCCAGAGAGGTAAGAAGTCACTAGTGGCTGCTGTTCTGCTTCTCTGATCTTTCAGGTTATTACCCCAATATCTGACTCTTGGTTTTTATTGATAAGGCTAATTAGGTTTACGCTTCAGCGTGCTCTGTTGTGAGGGTGTGGGGAGGGTAGCAGAGATAGAGAGCACAGCTTTGACCTCATGTTAACTCATTTAGGGGCTGGAGGTTGAGATGCGAGCAATACCAACAGGATTTTACTTGGTTGCCCTTACTGGCTTGGACTCTGTAGCCCAAGCAGGTCTTGAACTTGCTATCCTCCTGACTTATCCTTATAAGGAGCTTGGATAACAGATGTTCATCACCAGGAAGGCCCAGAATTGGCTGTTTTCTTCAGTAAGTACTTGTTGATGGCCTAGTCCATCCAAGCACCCATCTCCACCCATACTTGGGTTTTGTAATATAGGTTGAGTATAACTCACTCGAAATTCATGATGTTTCAAAATCTCAAAACTCTCTTTTTTGACTATGTAGGGGAGACAAGCAACAAGGTGTCACATTGCTAGTTGAGGGTAACCTTGAACTCAAGATCCTTCTGTTTTCACCTCCCAAGTGCTGGGATTCTGGTATGTTCTACACCAAATTTTTCTTTTAAAAAAATTTTTTTTGTATGTATGTATGTATGTATGTATGTATGTGTGCACATGCATGCCATAGTGCATGTGGAGGTCAGAGGACAAGTTGTAGAAGTCTATTCTCTCCTCCCACCATGTGGGTCTCAGGGATTGAACTCAGGCTTGGTGACAGTATCTTTCCTTGCTGAGCCATGTCGCCAGCCATCACCCAATTTCATGATTCTGGAGGTTGAACCCAGGGCTTTGTGTATGCTACATAAGCAAGTAAACACTCTACCAAATGACCTACATCCTTAACCCCCAAATCTGGAGTTTTCCAAATGCTAACATGGTATTCTAAGTAGAAACTTCCACACATGAGCTCATATGATTGAGAGCTGTCAAAACACATAGACACTACAAATGTATAAAATTATGTTCAGGTTGTGTATTTAAAGTACATACGTATGAAACAGAAATGAATTTTGTGTTTAGACTTGTATCCTTTCCTTAAGATTTCTCATTGTAAATGTACAGATACTGCAAGATTTGTAATACCATTGGTGTTGTGCATTTTGGATAAGGGAATATCACCCTGCATGATGGAAAGTTTGCTCCCTAGAGTTGATACATGGGTAGAATTGGGAAGGTAGATACAAGAAAAGCAGTTACAAACATTACTTGGTGTACCCAAAGAGAAGTCACATGTTAGGGTTTGTGATGGGAACCATTCTCTTCTCAAGGTTTAGAAAGACCCCACTGGTGGGTGCAGTTGGGCTAGGAGTGAGTAAACAGATGGAGGCATCGCTCTAGGAGGCAGTGATAGAGGAGAAAACAGATCTAGCCATTCATCAACCTACATCTGTCTATCTTTACTCAGATTACACAAGGTATTTAATTTATTGAGGTGCTAGGGATGGAATTCAGGGCTTTGAGCTCACTAGCAGGCAAACACGCTGCTACTGAGATACACTCCAAGCTTAGACATTCATTTTGATTGTTGGAGAGGGATTATATGTGCAAAGGACAAGAGCCACATTTGTTGAACAGATTTCCTTAGACAAAAGTCACTGTTCACATTTCATCATTTTTGACTTAGTTGTAGAGTGACTTTTCACAGCATTCACTGGTCTCTAGGCCATATTTAACTACTGACCTTAAGTATGCATTTTACAAGAGTTTTAGGGCAATCTGATTTATTTTTGTCAGGGGTCAGCAAACTTCTGTGTCAAAGAGCAGATGGTAGTATTTTAGGTTTTTCAGGCCATGTGTTCTCTGGAGTGTGTGTGACAAAAGCAGCCACTAACAGGGCTTTGGCAAACAGATGTGACTGTGCTCCAAGAAAACTTTACTTATGGGTACCATGATACTCAGATGTCATTTTGCAACCTTGTCCACCTTTCATAGTTCCAGAAGATTCTCATTTTACATATGTATTAATAACTTTTCTTTCTTATGATAAAATACTCTGACCAGTGTAACAAAGGAGGAGTTTATTTTGGCTTAGGGTTCCAGAGGGTTAGGACACTTTGCGAAGGCATCGCAGCTGGAAGCTGCCTGATCAGATTTCAACCAGCCATGAGAAGTAGAGTGAACAGAGTCTGCCTTCAGTGATGGAGTTCTCAAGTCTCCATGTCCTAAAGGTTCCATGCCTCCTGTCCCCCACGCACATGACAGCAACACCTCCAACAGAGGATCAAGTGTTCAAATACCCGAGGTCCTTGTGGGACGGTTCTCATTTAGACTACAACATCATGCTAAAGCTCAGGGACCATTAAACTCTTATCTACTTCCCTCTCCTCTTGTCCTTGGCAAACATCATCTCACTTTGTCTCTATGAAAAATTTTGCATGTGTTCTGTGTGGAATGTGTGCCTGTTTGTGAGCATTCATGCACATATGGAGGCTTGAAGTTGACTTCAGGTATTCTCCTTGATGATCTACCTTCCACTTTCTCATAGAGGTAGTTTCTCTCACTGGAGCCCACTAATTGGACCTGTTTAGCTAGCTACGTAGCTAGCTTGCTCCAGGGATCCTGTCTCTACCTCCTTAGTGCTAGGATGACTGTAGGGTCATCACACCATCCCAGCCTTTTATGTGGATTCTGGGGATCCAAACTCTGGCTCTCACACTTGGTGTGGCAATACTTTATTGATTGAACCATCTCCCTAGCCAGTCTGCAAAATTGACTACTTTAGGGAGCACATACAAGTGATCATAGAACCCACTGTGTTAGTGAGCATCTGCAATCCCAGCACTTGGGAGACTTGACACGATTGCAAATTTGAGGTCATCTAGCAAGATTCTTTCTCAAAAAACAGAACAGTAACCAAAGTCATTGTGTTGGTTCCTCCTTAGGGCCCACCATATAGGGATTTCAAAAACAATACTTTCTTAGATCTTATGAAGAATTATTTATTTATTTATTTTACCTTTCTGTGGCTTCCCTGGAATTGTGGGGGTGTTTTGTTTTGTTTTGTTTTGTTTTTTCAGAGGTGGCTCTGAAATGAACATTAGGTGAAGATGGAAACTCAAGAGTTAGTGTCTCCCCATTTTCGAGGTTCCAAGTCTTGAGTCTTTGTGATAGTGACCACAAAGCTTCAGCTTGAACAGACTTGGGGATGTTGATCACTGTATAGGAGGCTCTTGGAGGAAGCTACCAGGATGAGAAAAAAGGGGAGACAGAGGGGTAAATAGCATTGGGAATTGGGAGATGCTAGTCTGTGATGAAATGATAGAACCCCTAGGGAGATCCATCTTTACCTGAAGCCAAGTTTTACCTGCTAAGATGTTTTGACTCATCAAGAGGCCAGCTCAACTCCATAATATTGACTTTACAAACCTGAGCCCCATACTACAGTACACTATATTAACCTGGGCTGCAAGCCACAGCAACAACAGTAATGTAAGCCAGCCCCATGGTATAGTATCTACCACTCTTTTGTCAGCCTCACACTACAGTATCTACTTTATCAACTTCAGTTGCATGTTATATTTAGCATTCACCATTAACTGATTTCATATAGCCCATACTGACCTAAAACTTGCTCTGTAGCTAAGGAATGACCTTGGAGTTCTCATCCTCCTACCTCTACCTCCCAAATGCAGAAATGAGCCAGTATGCTTGTTTTATGCCTCATTGGGAATTAAATCTAGGCCTCTGCATGCTAGGTAAGTACTCTTACCTACTGAGCTTCATCCCCAGCCCCCCTCCCCCATCCATCCTTGGCTTAATTACTATAGCAGTTTCTGGGTTTCCTTGACCTTGGAGAGGGCAGAGTCCAGGAAACTTTGCTTCAGTTTGAAAATATAATTCTTGGTCTTTGGCATTACAGCTCACCTGCATGCCATAAATCATCAAAAAGTGAAGAACATCCTCAAATTTTGCCTCAAAATTTGTTAAAAAGCAATTAAAGCAAACTCAGTCATTGAAATTGAAGTTATTGTCTGGGTAAATGATGGCTTAAGATTCAGTGTATCTCAATACTTATCTTTTAATTAATAGGCCACATTGTGGTCTTAAATGATCAGTGGCTTTTTTTAGAACTGTATTCTTAAAAAAAAAAATTCTACATGGTTCCCTCTATCCTTTTCCTCAGAAATACTGACTTTCCTTTCAAAATTAGGTCAGAAAATCCCTTCAGCCTTTCAGTTTAAAGGTATTTTTGCTTTTCCATCAATTGTGTGTGTGTGTGTGTGTGTGTGTGTTGTCTGCATGTAGAGGTCAGAGGTCTATGTATGGTGTCATCTTCTATTGTTTCCCACTTTATCTTTTCCTACAAAGAACATCTTTTACTAAACCTAGAGCTCTCCATTTTGGCCAGACTGACAGGCTCCACTTCTCTGTGCTGGCATTAAAGGCTTGTAGTGATGGGGCTGATTTTTAATGTGGGTGCAGGGGATTGGAATTCAGGTCCACATGCTGTGTGACTTTACACATTGAACTATTTCTCCAATTCCAGCCCTTGAAATCAAGACATTCAGGATACTTCTTCAAATTTTGTTCAAATTTAAATTTTATTTTTTATTAACTTTTTTTTCTCATTTCTGGTGAGCAAAGCCAGCTCCTGGTTTGCCCTATAAGAACAGCAATAGTAAGGATTCCATTTACTTAAGAAGAAGATGGTCACAGATCTGTGCAGGTGTAAAGTGACAGAATCTCCAGAGAAGATTTGGAGGGGTTTTCTGGGGACAGTCTCTGGATCTGTGGATCTGTGGACACGCTGGTAATGGGAACCAACCTGAAGAGGTAATGAGAAACTCTAAGGAATTTTGGTTTTGTGTGAATAACTAACTGCACCCTCTCTTAGATGAGAGAACTTGGCTTTGATTTTCTGTTGAAGTGAATAGTAAAAGCGGCAGCCCTTCTATTTGCCTTCCTTGGCAGTCTTGAAAGTTCATCTTAGTCTTTCAAGTTAGACAGTAGGATTTCTTCTTTTATAACTGTGAAGAGAATGGAAATAAACAGGCATTTAATTTTTTTTAACTTAAAACATTTTAAAGCTAATGGTTTTTTCTAGTTCTAATTGTGTCATGGATGTTTTTGTTTTTGGTGGTGGATGAGTGCATAAAATATATTTGATACTGAAAATGTAAACTTTAATGTGAAGTTTCACAGCTTCTGTTCTGAATGGTTGTTCTAACTGTTGAGTTGTATAGACTTTGGGTCTGCTTAATTTCGGTGTGATATTTTTATTTATTTGTAAGTTTTTTTATAATGAAGTTTATAAATTAAAATTTAAAGTGAGTGAGTGAGTGTGTATGTGTGTGTCCATGGATTGAACAGAGATCCTTGTCTGTTTTTGTTTTATGTCAATTTGACACACATGAGGGTTATCAGAGAGGAGGGAACCTCAATTGAGAGAATGCCTCTATAAGATCAGGGTGTACCCAATTGTTGTGCTAGAAACCCCATCCAATGACTGAGGGATCTGGAAGCAGAGATCTACGGCTAGGCCCCGGGTGGAGCTCCCAGAGTCCAATTAGCGAGAAAGAAGAGGGTCTATATGAGCGAGAATTGTTGAGACCAAGGTTGGATAAACACAGGGACAAATAGCCAAATGAATGGAAACACATGAACTGTGAACCAATGGCTGAGGGGCCCCCAACTGGATCAGGCCCTCTGAATGGGTGAGACAGTTGATTGCCTTGATCTGTTTGGGAGGCATCCAGGCAGTGGGACCAGGTCCTGTGCTCATTGCATGACTTGGCTGTTTGAAACCTGGGGCTTATGCAGGGTAGCTTGGCTCGGCCTGGGAGGAGGGGACTGGCCCTGCCTGGACTGAGAGT
>CABHPP010120450.1:0-19370 GCA_902168425.1 Peromyscus attwateri | reverse complement strand
AAAAAAAAAAAAAGATCAGGGTGTAGGCAAGCCTATAGGACATTTTCTTAATTAGTAGTTGATGTGGGTGGGCCCAGCCAATTTTGGGTAGTGCTATCTCTGGGCTGGTGATCCTGGGTTCTACAAGAAAGCAGGCTGAGCAAGCCATGAGGAGCAAGCTAGTAAGCAGCTCCCCTCCATGGCCTCTGCATCAACTCTTGCCTCCAGGTTCCTGCCCCGTTTTGAGTTCCTATCCTGACTTCCTTCAGTGATGAACAGAGATATGTAAATATAGTATAAGTCAAACAAACGCTTTCCTTTCCAATTTACTTTTGGTCATGGTGCTTATCACAGCAACAGAAACCAGACTATAACACTTGTGCATGCTGGACAAAATATTTATTGCCACTAAGCTACATACCTAGTACTTAGAGAAGGATACATATTTTTTCTTTGGGGTGGTCTTTGTGCACGACAGTGATGAGCAAACACCCCACCGTGTGTGTGTGTGTGTGTGTGTGTGTGTGTGTGTGTGTGTGTGTGTCTGTCTGTCTGTCTGTCTGTCTGTCTGCTAGGCTGTTTGGCCAGCTTGTTTCAGGGATCTGTCTGTCTCTGACTGCCTGGCCCTGGGATTACAAACTGGAGCCACCATATTTTGCTTTTTAAACAAGACCCATCACCACCCATGGGTTCTGGGGATTGAGCTCTGATCCTTATATTTGCATGACAAGCATTTTGACTGAGCTATTTCCCTATTACCCAGAGTAATGCATTTCCAGTCATGTTTAAGGCATGAGTGATAGAGTATGGGTGAAAAGCATCCAGGAAATGGAATGAGTTTGTAAGTGTTCAAGGTCATGCAATGTATTCAGAATGATTTTTTTTTTTAACAGTAGAGTGATTTCAAATCCATCAGCCGGAATTAACCAACTTAGGCTTGAGCACATGGATTCTATTTCTAAAGACACACAATTGCATTGTCTTTAATATACTGTTACTGCCTGTAGTGAACTATCACAGGCAGTCTTTACCCTGTGACAACCTGAAGCTGTAGCCTTCATGCTTTTTAAAACACTTTATGAGCCACTGTATTAGTCATTACAGGTTATTACATATAGCCACTGGATGTATGTTGAGTGTTGGGTAATTCTTGTTTGGCTAAGCATCGACACAGAGCACTTTGTGTGGTATTGTTGTTTTGTTGGTGGTGCACCATGCAGTTAAATAAATTCTGTGTATTGTCATTGCACAGGTAATGACTGCTGTGTATTCAGAATTGGCCTCTAAGCTCATCTATTAGGTCACAGCAGAGCTAATTGTGATTGGAATAGGGTCCATGATGTTATTCATAGATGCTCCTTTCTGACCACGAGAAAGGTGCCAGGCAGGGAGGAAAATGGCTGCAGCCATGGCTTTCCTTTTCCTTCCAGTGACAGGACAAGACATTCAAGGGTTAATGTCTATTTCCTTAAGTCTATGAACCCAAATTTTGAGTAATCCTAGGAAGGTTTTGAGGTAATATGTTACCGATCTTTTTTTTTTTTTTCTCCCCAGTCTTGAAGCAATTTCCTAGAAGGTCACTCCACTAATTCCTTGCAGATTTATATGAGACACCTTTCACTGAACCATTTGGAACTTTCCTCTGGATAGCTCGTTTGTTGAGCTCATTGTGAGCAAAGTGGGATGCAGTGGGGCATGGTGGGTAGTCGAAAAAGATCTCTGTCCTTCAGCACATTATTGTCTTGAGTTGTATGTTAGTGATGGCATCGTTTTTTTTTTTTTGAGACAGGGTTTCTCTGTGTAGCTTTGGAGCCTATCCTGGAACTCACTCTGTAGACCAGGCTGGCCTCGAACTCACAGAGATCTGCCTGCCTCTGCTTCCCGAGTGCTGGGATTGAAGGTGTGCACCACCACCACCACCACCACCACCACCACCACCACCACCACCACCATCACCACCACCTGGCTCTTGGGTTTTTTAATATAGAAGAATTTGCTGTTATTGTTAGCTTTCATGAACTGTGACAAAATATACTGTAGTGTGGATGAGATGGCTCAGTGGGTAAAGGTGCCTGTTCACAAGACTGATGACCTGAGTTCAGTCCCAGGACCTACATGGTAGAAAGAGAGAACAGATTCTTGCAAGTTGTCACCAGACATCTATATGCACATGACCACACATTTTCATGTACTCTTACACAAAGAAGTGAGTAAATAAATAGAATGAATGTAATTTTAAAAAATTTAAAAAAAGGTCAGGTCATGGTGCTGTACACCTTTAATGCCAGAGGCAGTGGCAGGCGGATCTCTGAGTTCAAGGCCAGCCTCTTCCACAGAGCTAGTTCCAGGACAGGCAGGGCTACACAGAGAAACCCTGTCCTGAAAAACCAATCAATCAATAAGGAAAAAATTTACACATAATATAGCATTTATCATCTTAGTCTCCTACTCTACCTCCTCTTCTCCTTTAATTCCTCCATCTCCCTCATCTACTCCTTCTCTTTCTCTACGTCTTCTCTTTCCCTCCTCCCTTCCCTCCTTCCCTCCCTTCAGCCCCCTTTTCTCCTTCTCTCCCTTTCCTCCTTCTGCTTCTCCCTTCCCCTACTTTCCTTTCCCCTTCTCCTCACTTTTCTTCCCTACATCCGTCCTCCTTATCTCTTCCTTCTTGCCCCTTGCAGTGCTGATGATTGACTCAGAGCTAAAATAAGCCCTTTCTCCCTTAAGCTTGCTTCCTGTCAGGCATTTCATCACAGCAACAAGACAAGTAGCTACTGTACCAAGGGTCATCCCCTCTGTAATATGTAACAGGATTTTCTTGCTTTGGTAAGCTGGACCATTTTCCATTCCTGAGATAGACCAGTTTTTGTTTCTCTGGTTATCCATTTGTGGGCATCTGGTTTTCTTCTACCTGTTGGCAGTTGTTAATGATGCTGCTGTGAGCCTTGGTGTCTATTGATTGGAAGTTGTGTTTCTGTTGACATCTGTGCTGGCTCAACTTGACACACAGTCATCTGAGAGGAAGGAACTCCAATGGAGAAAATGCCTCCATAAAATTGGGCTATAGGCAGGCCTGTAGGGCATTTTCTTAGTGATTGATGTGGGAGGGCCCAGCTACCCCGAGTGGTTCTACCCTTGGGCTTTTGGTCTTGGGTTCTATAAGAAAGCAGGCTGAGCAAGCCACGGAGAGCAAGCCAGGAAGCAGCAACCCTGCATGGCCTCTGCATCAGCTCCTGCCTCCAGGTTCCTGTCCTACTTGACTTCCTCCCTTGACTTCCTTCAGTGATGGACTGTGTTATGGAAGTGTAAGTGAAATAAACCCTTTCTTGGCCCAAGTTGCTTTTGGTCATGGTGTTTCATCACACTAAGAGAACCCTCACAAAGACAACATCCATGTAGCTATCTCTGGGCACTGGTTTGGATCCATCAACACTAAGAGGCCTAGATCTGTGCCTGTTTTGGGCTTTGGTTCCATGGAAGCCAGATATGGTCTGTGTAGGCTCAAGGGAGATATGGGTGTCATGGGAAGTTGGGGTTCAGAGCAATAATCTCAAGAGGTGATGGCTTTGGAAGTCTGTCTTCCGTGACTGATCATACTCAAGGTGTGCCTTTGTGTGTTGTCCAACCCTGCCTGAGGTCAGGGTCGTGATCTGGAGGCCTGGATGGGAATGGTTGCAGATTCAAGGAATGTGTGAAATGTTAAGTAGGGTGGGTATTTGTTAGCTGTCTGGAGGTCTAGTAAATAATTTGAAGGAGAGGTTATGCGGACTGAAGATTTGAACCCATTTGTCTTAGGTTTTTGTTTTTTCTTTCCCTTCAGATGTCTGGGTCTTGGTAGTAAATGCACAGCATTTCATTTTCATAATTCCAGCTTAGTTGTGTTCTAAATGCCCAGAGGATGCAGGTCACATTTACTGTGGGTACAGGGGCTTGTGCAAGCATGTGTGGAGGCCAGAGGTTGATGTTGGGTGTTTACCCCTATCATTTTTCATCTTGTTCCTTAACCATTCTGACTTTGCCTCCTGCTGCTGGGCGTGCAGTGCTGTGCCTAGCTTTTACATGGATGCTAGGGCCTGGCTTCTACACGGTTGATAGACTTAGCTTTTACATGGATGCTAGGGCCTGAACTGAGGTCCCTGTGTTTATGTGCTAAGCTCTTCAACCACTGAGCTACTGCTCTGGCGTGATTGTTTTGGTGATGGTGCTGGTGATTGTGCTGGGGCTGTACTTTAGTGCCTTGTGCATTCTAGGCAAGTGCTTTGTCATTGAACCACACCCTCCAACCCTCCCCCCTTCCCTCTTGTAAAGAAGGGTGTGTGGGATGTTCCTTTGTATGGGTTTCCTGGGAGATGTTTGCTGTTTATTTTGTTTGGAAGATGCCATGTGTTCAGAGCCCCAGAGTGTCTTTCTTACTTGCTGGCAAGCCTAAAGTCTGCATGCCTGGCCTTTGGCAGGTACTGGTAGCTGGGAAAAGGTTGTGTGGCCCAGTGCCAAAGTGGATGTGCACTTGCTGTGAAGAAACTGGCCTGAGGCCCTTTCCCGGTGCTCAAGATAAGAATGGGCAGTAGAGCAGATGGATGACTTAGCTGCTTAGAACATGCTACTCAGTGAGTAGGAAGGAGAGAGAAGTGGCAGGTTAAGGTGGAGGAGACAGAAGATGCCAATCTTGGTTTCTGTCCTTTTTGTGGACCATGTGGTGGCCTGAATGAGGATAAGGGTAGATTGTGTGTGGGTGTATATGACAAGGAATTTTCAGAGCACTGTGTATGTGTTAAAATATGTAGATGCCTTGTGACCTTCACTGCAGTATTGTGGTTCCATGAAGGTCACAGGGCTAAATGAAACTTGGTGGATGGAATGACAGGGATCAGGGTGCATAGGTGGGGCTCCTAGGTGGATTAACCTCTTTTTACCTGTGCTTGAGTTGGAAGAATGCTTGATGAAGTAGGTTGTTAGGAGGTTTCAGTGCAGTTGCATAGGTAAGCAACTTGGTGCATGAGCAGTTGGTAAGGGTTTTTTTTTTCCTTTATAAACTTGGGGTGTTCTGTGATGGCCCCTCTTTTTACAGTTGAGTTCTATTTGTTCTTGACATGCTTAAAAAAATCCCCATCTCCCAGTGGCTTTCTGCTCATCAGAGTTATGTAATATGTCAAAAGCTGTAGCACTTCTGGGTTTACTTCTGTGTGTTTTAACCTTTTGTTGCTGTGACAGAAGACCTGAGGTAACTATGTCAAAGGAAGACAGGCTTGTTTTAGATCATGCTTTCCCGGTTTGGGGCCATTGGTCCCCTGGCTCTTCTGCTCCTTAGTCTCATGGGTGGTAAGGCAGGAAATAATTGGGGGATATGTGGCTGGGAAACAAGGCCTACCTGGTAGATATGAGGAAGAGAGAGAGACAGAGACAGAGAGGACCAAGCTCAGACTTCGTGATCCAGTCACTTCCAAAATCCCCATCAACTGGCATCTACTCTTTTAGGCACAAGAATCTTCAGGGACAGTTCCTGTTCAAGAAGATACTCAAATATCTTCTGATAATCTTTTGACACTTCTGTCTCCCCACCAAACTCCTCTGAGATGTGACCAAAGCTGTGATATTTTCATCTGTGTTCTTTAGATCTACAGAGCCTTGCTCAATGTGCTCGTTGGGGCAAGGCTTTTCATGTAAAACTTGTGTCTAGTGATATACTTCATTCAGCAAGGCTGTATTACCTAAACCTTCCCCAAAGTGCTACCAAATGGGGACAAAGTGTTCAAGTACCTGAGATCATGGAAGACATTTCTCATTCAAATCAATACATGTGGCTCTCCATGGGGCTCTTCTCTTAGAAGAGATCCATATTTGTATATGGAGAATATCCATGCATATGCAGACTCTGTCCATTATAACCCAAGTATACACAGCAGCTGGTCATTGCAATACAGGAAGAACTGGGGAATGGTTTAAGATGAGGTCAGTGAGTGGGCCCATGTTCACTCTGGGCAAGCTGTTACCTCTTTTTCCTCATCCTTGCCATTGGTGACATGAAGACATCATAATTGTATGGCAACTAGGATTGGAGAGGAAGTAGTGTACCAGAAAGGTCACCAAGACAAAGAAACAATGTCACAGAAACTAGGTGACAGCTCACTCATAGGAAGGAAGATGCTGCAGGAGGCTGGGTATTGGAATCTGAGAACAGGATCACAGCCAGATGGGTCAGCCCAGGAGGAGCCAAGTCAGCTTTCAGTGAGCTAGAGAGAAGCCAGAACCAGAAAGGCCAGAATATGGCCATGGTCTTTCATTGTAGATAGTCCTCCTGCTGTGTTTCTGTCCTCACAAAGCTGACCATCTTATAAGGGAAGATAAATTAAAAATAGGGAAGTGACAGACAAGGCTGGGGCAGCCAAGGGAAGCGACGCCAAAGACAATCACTCTTCCCTTCAAAAATTTAGTGGATTAGGGCTGGACAAATGGTTTGTGTTCACAGTTCTTGAAAGACTTAGGCATTTCATCACCCACAAGTCTAAATGCTGAGGTTTTGTCCTGATGCTGTTTTCCCATTAAAAAAAAATAACGATACTTATGTATTCACTAACGACTTGGGTTTTCTTTGGAAAGGCCTCCAAATTTGTGACAAGCCCCAGGGAATATTGTTGTGAATTGTTTAGCATCTTCTATTGTTTGTGACTCCCTCTGGTATTGTCTTTTAAAGGGTGTGAAAATGCATCTTTCTGTCAGCTTAGTTAGGCAAGAATGCAGTCCCATTCTACTGTCTAACTTTGCCTGGGCAAAAATGTAGAACCTTCTTTTTGTGAAAAGTGTGTTAAGTAATTAACAATTAGAGGAGAATTTCTGTTTACTGGGGTGAAGAGGGAGCCTGAGAATCAAACATTATAAAAATATAGCCAACGAAAATAAAGCAAAATGCCTGTTTAGTGGAATTTAGCTCTGATTAACTCTACTAATTCAAGATCGTGGGAACAAATGGTCCTGAGGGGATAATGGGGCAATGCTATTTGTTCCTGGGTTTTTGTTTTTAATTCATTGCATGTTCAGTATCTGAGGCAGGATGCTTAGTATGTGGGACTTAAGCTGTCAGAGCTAGATTGGGCCCATTCGGTTCTGTTTCTCCAAGGACAAGAAAGGGATTTTGTCTGTTGCATATGAATTGACTGGATGGATAGATTGAGTTTAAGCTGAAGATGGACGTGGGCAGGGCAGTGCGTATTGTAAGAGCAATTTACCAGAGGAATAAGGAACTGATGGTCCAAAAGCAGACAGTGTTTCAGGGTGAGTGCATTCTCTGGTTTCCTCCTTTTCAGATTTTTGTATGCATTTTATGTTTCTTACAGCACATGCTGTTTATTTAGTTTAATATAAAAAAACAAGATAGTAACAAACAGTTTAAAAACTAAAAGCTTTCTCCCTCTGAATCTCACTTTCCATGGTAAGTTGTGATAATAATTTCTTGTGTATTTTCTAGGATGTTTTATGTGAAAATAAGAGTGTGTGTGTGTGTGTGTGTGTGTGTGTGTGTGTGTGTGTGTGTTGGGTCTGGAGTCATGCAATAATGGCGTGTGTGTGTGTGTGTGTGTGTGTGTGTGTGTGTGTGTGTGTGTTTCCTAGTGTATCTTGAACATATTAGCATACCAATGGGCTCCACATCCCCAGGCCAATCATGGAAAATATCTCTCAGGGTTATTGCAGCTGAGATAACAGAAGCAGTTTGTAGCTAAGCTGACAAGGTTTTTTAGCAGTGAAGGAACCATGCAAATTGATTGAGGGCAGGGATGTTTGAGGGTGGGGTGGGAGTGGGTGTGTAGGAGTCTGGGTAGTTTTGCCGGACTGAGAAACAAGAAGCAGGGAATGTAAGGTGTGACAGGAACAGCGTGGCCTAGATACCATCACATTGATAAGAGATGCTATTCCTCTCCTGGGACTGGTACCTCAGAATTCAGTATGTGCATGAGCATGCATGTGTGTGTAGTAGCTACTTGATTGAGCTGGGATTTATGTGTTCATTCACAGTCAAGACCAAGGGCAAGGGCAGGCAGAGCAAGGACTTGGCTTTCACTCTTCACTTGACACTTTACTAGGTTTTGATGGGCCATAAGCAAAGATACACAACTCTGAAAGGTTGACAGCTGATGTAGACATTGTGGTCTAGGAAAATGATGTTTATGAATTAATTGCCTGATAGATGTCTGTCCACTCCACTCCATACCCCTCTGATTTATCTTTTATCTTTTTTTTGAGGGGGGGGGTGCGATGATGATGATGATGATGATGATGATGACGACTAAGGACCAAATCCAGGGCATTGTACTTGCCTAGCTAAATCCCCAGCCCTGTCCTTTTTGAATGAAAAACCTGAGCCCCACGATGGTTTACACCTGCAGTCCCAGCCACTCAGGAAGCTGATAGAAGAGGATCACATGAGGACCAGTTTGAATAGAGGAAATAGTCTCTGTAGGGTGATTTTGTCATTGGCGATGCTATGGTTGTAGTTCATGACTTGTCAGGAGTAAATGTCTGTGAATGTCTGACTTCTTAACTGCTTTGGGAAATTGCCTGCAACTTTATTTGCTAGGGGTGTAAGGTGGTAAATACATTGTTAAGTGATCAGAATTCCCTGGCAGGTTTTTCCATAGACCTAGTGCCTGGATTTCAGTTGCCTCCTCCTACCCTCAGGCTGTTCCCCGCAGGATTCACTGTCTGACACTACCCACTCCTAGCCTGACACTGGCTGATTTGTATCCTCTAAGCCTTGTTGGAAGCCGCTGTTGCACTGGGCTGCTTAGTGGTAACTTCGGGAACAGAAAGAGGCATCCTACTAAGCCTGAATGGTACATTTTTTTTGTCACAGTGGGAGAGACTTGGGGACCAGATAGAGGCATCCCACTAAATCCTCCTTGTACATTTTCTGTCACAGTGGGAGAGAAGGGATCTTAAACTGATGAATGGGGTTACTCTGTCTTTATCTGGTACACTGCCATCATGAATTTGGGAAGACCTTGCTTTGAGCCTTCCTAAAAATCTAGGAGGAGAACAGACTGAGGGAAGCTACAACTCCATAATTTCTGCGTTTAGCATTCTTTGTCAGGCAGGGGCAGAGTCTCATGTATCCTAGGCTGGCTGCAAACTTGCCGTGTAGCTAAGGACGATCTTAAACTCCTGATCTCCCTGCTGTGTACTGGGATTACAGGCCTGCTGCACCTGTCACTCCCTGTTTATATGGTGCTAGGAATGAAACCCAGGGCATTGTGCTTGGAGGCAAGCATTCTACCAACTGAGACACATCCCCAGCCCAACTGCTATTGGTAAGGCAGAAAGGGAAAGAAACCCCACAGAAAGAAAATGGAATGTTCTTAGACAGAAGATGGGTGTGTAGCAGTAAAAACTGAAGGAACCAGTCACTGTGTTAATTCTGTCTGACTGCCAGGGCTAGGAAAGGTTTCTTCGCCTCTCTCTGTCTCTGTTTCTCTCTGTTTCCCCCCCCCCCCCCCCCCCCTCTCCTCTCTCTCTCTCTCTCTCTCTCTCTCTCTCTCTCTCTCTCTCTCTCTCTCTCTTTCTGTTTTAGGATAGCTGCAGATTGCAAGAACTTAATCAGTGGGCACTCTCAAAACCTGTGGTATATTGAGAGCTAACTACTGTCCCAGAACAATGGAAGCTCAGTTACTGTGTAATTGGATGCTGCAGCTTTGGATAGGGTGGAGGAAGGCAGTGGGAGCCCCTAGCCCACATCCCCTAGACCTTTGCTTTAGGTACTGCTGGTTAGCGAGGATATCCTGGATAGGACAAAAGCAGTGGGAGTCCCTGGCTCGTGTCTCCAAGCCTCTGCTCAGGCACATCTGTCTT
The DNA here is from genome assembly GCA_902168425.1 of Peromyscus attwateri. Lineage (NCBI taxonomy): Eukaryota > Metazoa > Chordata > Mammalia > Rodentia > Cricetidae > Peromyscus > Peromyscus attwateri. Next base: position 9,557 of record CABHPP010120450.1, on the reverse strand, counting down.
CATCTCACTTCCTTGTTCCTTGTCACCATACCAACTTCTGTAGGTGCTTTTCAGTTTTCATAATTCCCTAGAGTGTCGCTGTGACATAAACAGAGCAGGTGTGACTGTCATGGTGTGTGCATCTCAGAGACATCCTGTTGTTTGTTCCATAGTTATGAACTTGCTGAATGACAGTGTGGGACAAAAACCTGTGTCTTGGGGTTTTGGTTGACTATGTGTCCTGGTTGCCTTCAGTGCATCCATGGACTTGATTTTGTTGGTCTTCTTGGTGTGTGTCTACTCATGAGGTTAGGGAAAGGAAATCAACTAGTCAGGAGTCTGGGTGCCATGCGTACCCAAGTATGAGTTGTGTTTCAAGTGTTTCAGCTTTCTGTGGTTCTCATTTTTCAAGGCAGCAGGGATTCTGGGTATCATTATTTTTATGGTTCTAGGAGATATGGCTCAATTTTCATCCTCACACTCATCTTCCTTATTTTTTTCTATTAGCTTACATACTCTATGTGGGGCATCCTAGGGCACCCAGTTAATTACAAAGTGGCATGTTGCTTATGTGCAACATAAACAATTATATAAGTATACATTACAGGGAGTAATGAATGCCTATTTCCTCATCTACTTTTGATTGTGTAGGTGGGTGGCAGTGTATGTACACATGTGTATGTGAGTGTGCACATACAGGCTAGAGGAGGGTGTGGGCTAGCTTGCTGCCCTTAAGACAGATTCTTTCACTGAACTGAGAACTAGGTTCACTGACAGCAAGCTCCTGCAATGTTTCTGTGTCCTCCCTTCACAGCTCTGGGATTAGAGATCATAGAGCCATGCCAGACTTTTTGCATGGCAGCTGGTATTTTGAACCCTTGTTTACACAGCAAGTGATCTTTCCATTGATCATTTCCCCAATCCCTTGATTTGTTTTTATTTATGTATATATATATGTGTGTGTGTGTGTGTGTGTGTGTGTGTGTGTGTGTGTGTGTCTTGTGTGTGATTCTATGCATGTGCCTTCAGAGGCCAAAAGAGGTTATAAGATTCCCTGAGTTAGAGGTGATGAGGACCTGACTTGGGCACTGGGAATTGAAATCTGGTCCTCTAGAAGAGCACTAAGAGCTCTTAACTACTGAGACATTTTTTCACTATCTCCTTGATTTTATTTTAAAGAAAAATATTAAGTGTGTGTGTGGTGTGTGTGTGTGTGTGTGTGTGTGTGTGTGTGTGTGTGTGTCTGTCAGGGTACTTGTAGAGGTCAGAGGACAGTTTGCAGGAATCAGTTCTCTCCTTTCACCATGTAGGTCCTGGGGATCGAACTTAGGTTGTCAGTCAGGCTCAGGGGCAAGTGCCTTTACTCACTAAGCTATCTTGCAGGCTATCCTGAAGAAATTGCTGCCACAGAATTCCTTCAAGCAAACATAGGCAACTTACTATCACAGTGACCTTGATTTTGTTTTGTTTAATCTACAATAATACTTTTCTTCAGTCATTTGCTATCTGAATTGTCCTCGTTGTGTTTTGTTTTCTGTCTCTTTAGTCTACTCTGTGTGGGAGAATCTCCCCTACTTCCTCCCAAGGCATGGGAGTTCTGATTATCTCTCTGTTTTCTTATGGTTAGAGTGAGATTAAGAGCTGCACAGCTGACCATTCCCTCTAGAGTCGTGGATGAAGGTACACCCACCAAGTGGCTCCCTTTGGAAGGTGGTGGCCTCTGTAATAGGTGGGCAGTCTGAGATGTCATTACTGCTTCTTTGTCACGTCTTTCTCATTCAGTAGTTAAGAGCATTTACTATTCTTCCAGAGGACCATCAATGTATTATTACACACACGGCGAGAAGGGCACATTTGGGGAACTATGGTTCTCTGTTAACAGGATTCCACCAGTCCTATTCACTTGCATGTTGACAGTAGCTAGCTTCATGATAAACACAGGCAAAGGAGAATGATTGGGAGAGAGACCTGCAGACCTACAGAGTGAAAAGCATTCTGTTTGGGCAACTCCTCAACCCATATACTGTCAGTTAAAAACAACAACAACAAAATTATGTGTTTCTAATTCTCCTATCAATTTTGCATCTATTAAAAGACAGTCTTTTTATTTTCTTTTAGATCTGTTTTTATTGTATGTGTATGAATGTTTTGCCTGCATGTATCTGTACCACGTGCATGCCTATGGAGGCCAGAAGACAATGTTGGATCCCCTGGAAGTGTGTAGTTAAAGACAGTTATAAGCCACCATGTAGGTGCTGGGAATTAAATCCTGGTCCTTTGCAAGAGCAACAGGTTACTTAACTACAGAGCCATCTCTCCATCCCCCTAGTTAATAGTCTTTAAAAAGGACCTTTAGCTATACTTTTTTGTAAAAGAATCCCTGTGGGATTTTGATTGTCAACTTGACAGGATTAAGGCTCCCCAAACCTTTGAGGTATGTGAGTGAGGAATTTCTAGATTATGTTAACTGAGTTAGTATCCTAACTGTGGGCAGCACCACCCCATGGGCAGGGGTCCTGGACTGAATGAAAAGGAGAATGTGAGCTGAGAACCAGCATTCACCCCTCCGCTCTTCGATGTCTATGCAGTGTGTTCAGCTGTCTTGAAAGGTTGTGCTCCCATGCCTCTCTGCCATGATAGATGGCTCAAAGTGTGAGCCAAAACAATCCCTTCTATCTTTACATTGCCTTTGCAGGTATATTGTTATAACAACAATAGAAGTAACCAATTCAGTCATTTATCCGTTAAAAATCTGTTATAAGCTGGGTGTGGTGGCACACACCTTTAATCCCAGCAGAGTCTGGGGGATGTCTATGAGTTTGAGGCCAGCCTGGTCTACAAAGAGAGTTCCAGGGCTGTTACACAGAGAAACCCTGTCCGGAAAAACCAAAATAAGTAAGTAAGTAAGTAAGTAAGTAAATAAATAAATAAAAAGATGTGTTATGATTCATCATTGTCACACTTGTGTTAGATGCCCAGCTGCTTTAAATGTGACTAGTGGGAGTCTTTTCGAAATGAGTCCTGGGTCTTTTGGTCTTGTTCCTCTATGACCTTTTAAGCATATTCTTCCTTTCTGGGATGAAAAGCTATTCCCATTCCTAGAGCAAATTCCCAGGCCCTGGCCTAGATCATGTCTTTTTTTCATGGCAGTTAGAAGCTTAGAGCTGTTAGTTTGCTCATTGCTGTTGGTGTTGTTTCTTGGCTCTTTCAGTGATGAGGCCCTGGAGGTGGATATTGTTTACCTGTGTGGCTTCCTGCTGATATTCACTGTTAAATGCAGCTCTGAAGAGTTTTCTTTTCTTTTAACATATCTCTGTAGTGGTTTCTTTATCCATTGTTACACAGTCCCCATCCTGTGTATTTAGGTCCCAGAGTTAGGGTATTGGTCTGTGCCAGTCTTTAGTCTACACCTGCTGGGCCCAACTCTGCAAACTTTTTTTTTTAAGAGGCCTTCAAGCTTTGAACATTTTGGCACTTTTAAGTAGTTGATGGTAGGGGGTGGAATTAAAAGAGGTGAATTGGATTGGTAGATAGCTCAGGTGACAAAATGTTTGTTCTTATAAATATAAGGAACTATGTTCAAATCCTCAGCACCTATGTGAAAACCTGGGTATGGTAGCATGTGTTATAATGCCAGAGCTCAGGGGTGGGGGCAGAGACAGGATCCCTGGAAATTGCTAGCCGGGTAGTTTAGCCTATTGATGAGCTCTAGGTTCAGTTGGAGACTCTCTCAAATACCTATGGTGGAGAGCAACTGAGGAAATCATTTGATGTTAGCTATAGGCTCGCACATGTGCTTACATGCACACAAAACATGAACTTTATTTCATGACGTACAGGACTGCTTTCATGATAGTCAATCTTTAGCCCCAGAGGGAAGACTGCGGAGGGTGTGGGGGAACGGTGGCCACAGATCAAACTGTTCTGAGGATTCAGGGCCAAAGGCGCACTTGTATGACAGTTCACTCACTCTGAGCCCATCCTGGAGAATTGGCTTGATTTCTAAGAGCCCCTTCACTTGTGAGCTTAGTTGTGTTAAAAGGAGCTACAGGCCTGGGATCCCAGAAATAGCCTGTGATTCTCCAGTCTGGTTCTGCTCTGTATGTGGGGGTAGGGCATGGGGATAGGAGTTGGATGAAAGTCCCCATTGAAAGCATGGTTAAAAGGATAAAAGAGCTTTGATGTAGACTGTTTCCAGCCATCCATTTAATTCTCAGTCCACAAGTGGAAAGAAAATAAACAACCATTCAAAAGTAATATTTATGTAACCTGCAGAAATCTCGGCCAGCCATGGGAAAGATGATGCGCTTTGACGTGCATGATGGTCTCCCGAGTTCCCCCTGGCTGTAGGCTTCTGAGCAAAGCTAATGAGAGAGAGGGGGTGGGGTGGGCGTGAGTGAGAGAGCAATCTCTGTTTCTGTTGGAGTCCTCTGAATCTTCTTCATAACATAGGAACTTTTTTTAAATGGAAAAATGAGTTGTGCAGATTTTACATTTAGGTCATTTTCATGGAATGTAGGTCACTCACACAGATGCAATGGGAGAGTATATTGTTTTCACTGTTTTGGTGTATATACATGTTGTATTGTGTATGTATGTATGTACATGTTTGCATGTGGGCTCAGAGGCCAGATGTTGGGTGTCTTTCCTCTATTGATCTCTACCTTTATTGTATTTATTTTTATAAAAAAAATGGGCTTTTAAAAAAGATTTATTACATGCCTGTGAGTGTATATTGTATGTGTACATGTCTACGGAGGCCCAAAGAGGGTGTTGGTTCTCCAACAGCTAGTTAGGGATGGTTGTGAGCTGTCCATTGTGGGTGCTGGGAAGCCAGCTAGGAAGCTCCAGGGGAATAGTATAGGCTATTAACTACCAAGCAGTCTCTCCAGCCCCTATGCCTTTAATTTTCAGGATTGAAACTCACTGGCTGCTGAGCTTCAGGAGTCTACCTATTTCTGCCTTTACACATTGCTTGGGTTAAAATCCCATGCTACTGAATCTGGTGTTTTATATGGATTGAGGGATCTGAACTGAGGTCCTCACACTCAATGCTTGCACAGTGGGCACTTTAGCCACTAAGTCATTTCCCCAGCCACATATTGTATGTTTTAGATCCCCCCAAAAGGGAATTACAGTGTGATTTAAAAGAATCTGGGAAGATAGATTGAGCTAGTATTGAGGATGGAGTGTCCTTCAGATAAGCCCAGGCTGGTTGGGTGTGGTGTCTCACTTCTGTAATCCCAGCACTCAGGAGCCAAGGTAGAAGAATTGCTTCAGTTTGAGGCTAGACTGGGCTGCACAACAAGTTCTAGGTCAGTCAGGGCTGCATAGCAAGACTCAGCCTCAAAAAAACGAAATTAGAAACAAAACAACTTGGGTTGTTTTTACATTGCGAAGTTTGGACCGGTTAGGATACTGTTGTGTGTGTGTGTGTGTGTGTGTGTGTGTGTGTGTGTGTGTGTTCGTGTGCATGCTCGCATACCTGGGTATATACCCTGACTATCAGCGAAGCCTGGGTATGTGCCCAATGAAGCTAGAGGTTGATAGTCAGGTGTCTTCCGCAGTTGTTTCTCAGTTGCAGGGTCCCTTACTGAACCTGGAGCACCCCAATTTGGCTAGCCTTGCTAATTAGGGATCCACATGTTTCTGCCTCCCCAGCACCAGAATAACTAGAACATACCATTCACTACACTCATTTTCTATAGGTATTGGGGGTCTGAACTCAGGTCTTCATGGCTTGTATGGCGAGCAATTTGCGCAATGAGCTATCTGCCTCAGGCCCAGGGCAGTTGTTTTTAACATCCTTCAAGGGCCTTTGTCGGTCCTTTTTTTCAGTTATCACAAGTGTTGGGGGAGAGATACTTCTGGTCTCTGCTAGATGGAAGCCTAAGATGCTGTTGCAAGTCTGTAGTGCCCTGTTCTAGTTTCCTGCCTGCCTCAGAATGATGTACCTCATACAGTGTCGCCACCAGACTGAAGTTTGCCATTCCTAAAAGATGTTCCTCTGATCTCATTCCTTAGCCTACGTGGCAAGGTTTCCCCAGCTGCTTCCTCATATGGAAATAGAGATACATAAAGATAGAGGGGCTCCCTTGCAGACACAGTGTTCCCTGGAAGCACGGAGGTAGAATTTTGTTGGCCCAGAGCCATTGTTAGACATGTTTTTCACTCCCAAGTGTTTACAGGGATTTTTTCCCCATGTTTTTCTTCAGAAATGAAGTTTCAGTGGTGGGGAATATATTCAAGGTACAAACCTCCTCTGTGTACCTGTAACAGCAGGGGCTCAGCCAATTCCGAGATGCGGAGAGCAGAGTATACCTTTCTTCCCCTGAAGAACCTCCAAGCAGGCTGGAGAGGCAGCTGAGGATTCTGGTGACACCCACTCCAGTTCAGGGGACAGGTGGTGCATGTTCCAGGGACACTGAGCTGAGCTCACACAGGGCCTGTGTAGAGCAGGTACAAAGGAGGGAAACAGGTGAGGCAGGTGCTGTCCAAAAACAGGGCAGGACCATGCTAGGCAGTGCTTGGGTGGTTTGAAGGAAGAGAAGTTTGGGCCCCAGCTGAGGTCAAGCAGGTGTTTTATGCCATTCCGATGGAAGCTGTGTGGCCTGCAGGTTTGTGTCTGATGTTGTGTGCCTGTGCACTTGAGGCATTCCATTCTGACTATATTATATGTGATTTGGGAGATCATAATGTGTGTGAAGAATGAGGGAGACAGGCTGAGAATCTAGAGAACTTTTTATTACCTTCTGAGTTCAGGGTCAGATGAGAATTGCTTGAGCTTGCATCCATGTCTGTCTTTTTTGTTGTTCTTTTGTTGCTTTAACGGTAACTATTCATTTTCATACCATTTCCCACGAATTCTGAAATGGAGAACATGGACTGTCAATACAAATCCAGAAGTAAGTGGAGATGTGTGGATTGGCTGAAAGCAAAGACAACTAACTAGTCAGAAAGCATGACAGGAGGCATGGGCCCTGGCTCAGTGGGTAAAATGCTTGCTGTGCAGGCATGAGGACCTGAATTGGAATCCCTAGCACCTGTGTAAAAAGTGTCCCCAGAAAGGCATGATGGTGCACACCTGTAATACTATAAATGATAACACTGAAGCTTTGACAGGAAGATCTGGGGCTCATTGGACATCCACTCGAGCCAACCACTGGGCTCCTGGTTTATCGAGAGAGAGAGAGAGAGAGAGAGAGAGAGAGAGAGAGAGAGAGAGAGAGAGAGAGACACAGACAGAGACAGAGACAAACAGACAGTCAGTCTCAAAAAATAAGGTCAATATCTGGCTTCTACATGTATGTGTGCACACACAGAGCAGTGTTCTTCTCTACTGTTTGCCATTTCTGCAGCTGTAATCTCAACTGGCATGACTTGGTAGGTAGAATCATGACCCCGAAGGGGTGTCCCTTTCCCACGCCCACAAGCAGTGAGTTTGTGCCTTTTAAAATGGCTCTAAAGGGCCTTTGCAGGTAGAATTTAAGGATTTTTTTAGTTTTGTTTTGTTTTTTGTTTGTTTTTCAAGACAGGGTTTCTCTGTGTAGCTTTGGAGTCTGTCCTCCCCACTTTGTAGAGCAGGCTGGCCTCGAACTCATGGAGATCCGCCTGCCTTTGCCTCCCAAGTGCTGGGATTCAAGGCGTGCGCCACCACTGCCCGGCCTGAATTTAAGGATCTTAAGATGTATAGATGGTCCATTTGCATGCAGAGTAATGGCAAAGGTGATTTGAGTAGAGAGGAACACAGGAGGCTCAGAATCCAAGCCCAGAAAACTGGTTTTCTTAATATATGTGGAGTGGAAAATCTACTTCATAAATGAGGGTTTGGGGTCTTAAAGTTCTTAGCATCCAGTAAGCAGACATTGTATGGTTTCATCAGCTGGGTTGTGTTGTGAATAACAAGACACATTGTATGTATTTCGGTTTTCGTCACAGCCCAGCTGAAAACCAGTGCTATGTACAAATAGGACCACATTCAATAGCATTTATTGTTAGGATACAGTTTGAATTAGAAAGCTGTTCTCGCCGGGCAGTGGTGGCACACGCTTTAATCTCAGCACTCGGGAGGCAGAGGCAGGCGGATCTTGGCGAGTTCGAGGCCAGCCTGTGCTACAGAGCAAGTTCCAGGAAGGGCGCAAAGCTACACAGAGAAACCCTGTCTCAAAAAACCGAAAAAAAAAAAAAAAAGAAAAAAAGAAAAAAGAAAGCTGTTCTCTGTGTTTCTTACTAAATTCAGTTATGCTTTTATGTATTTGACAGGAGAGGGAATGTATGTATGTTAAATCACCTTACATCCCAGAGCAAATAGAGAATTTTCATGTTTTGAGAAATTGGTAGTTGTGAGGTTTTTGACTGTCCAATAACAATGTACCATGTACCAATGTACCATGTTTGACATTTGTGCATTCTGGCTTCATTCTCTCCAGCCCCCAGCAAAATTTGCCTTTTATAGTTCTATGATCCAGTGACCTTGTGTGTGTTTGTGTGGGTGTAACTGGGCAGACATTGATATCTTGGTGAAACCATTAGAAACACATTGTGCCCCACTCCTCCCTGGCAGCCACTAATCTATTTGTGTCTACAGGTTTGTATATTCTCACTTCAAAATTTTTTTTATACAGGTGTTTAATTAGCTTTATTTGCAGAGCGGGGATTTTTTCCCCCACAGTCTCCAATGGTGCCTAGATAACATCATTAGGCAATAATATCAGTTTAAAAGAAATTTATGCAGAATCCTAAATTACATGTGTTGGTGCCCCTCACAAAGTGGTGAGCATGGCTAGCAACAGCTCCTGTATCATTCACTCAGGAGCACTTCAGTTGCTGTTTCTGTATCCCATGATTTGGAAGACAAGGCCACTATTTTTGTATTTCTATCAAAGTATATAGTACCCACGTTTTATTTTTTTCTTTCTTTTTAAATTTTATTATTTTGGGGAGGTGTATTTTGAACTAAAAACTGGTGCTCCAGCATATACATGTGCCTCCAGTTGGGCTGTCTGCTTGAACATTTCAGGATTCTGCACATTGATCTTTCAGGATATACAGAAAAGTACTCTCCTCCCCCCATGATAGAGCCAGTATTAGGATGCCATATTTTAGTGATAAACCAGACCTTAGGAGGATTAAGTGGATATATTTCTGGTATTTTTATCTCTAGTTCATCTCTTCCTCCTTCATATGGTGTGTCTGGAGGGTCCTGCTATTTCTCCTCTTAATTCTGCAAAAGTCTCACCTACAAGATCTACTTTAATTTGGTTTTTGCTCGTCTGTCCTTATTTCTGCCCACATGTCCCCAAATTATAATTCAGAGGAAAAATGGATCTTTTTCATGTTAGAAAAAGATCACTATTCCTGTATGACGATTTACTAAATCAGCTCAAGAAAATACCATCGCCACGATCTCCATTATATAAAAGCATTCTACATGGTCTAGAATATTGTCTTTATCTGCAGATAAGACTGAGAGCAGGCATGACGCTGGAGCAGTAGCTGAGAGTTTATATCCAGTCACTAGCTCAAGGCAGAGAGAGAGAGAGAGAGAGAGAGAGAGAGAGAGAGAGAGAGAGAGAGAG
>CABHPP010120449.1:54656-73360 GCA_902168425.1 Peromyscus attwateri | reverse complement strand
TTTTTTTTTTTTCCCTTTGGTTCCATATGAATTTTATTATTTTATTTTCTGTTTCTGTAAAGAGTGTCATGAATATTTTGATTGTGATTGCATTGACTTTGTAAGTTACTTTTGGTAAGATGGTAGCTTTCATGATATTGATTCTAATGATCCATGAACATAGGATGTATTTCCATTTTCTAGTGTTTTTTCTCAATCTCTTTCATCAGATGCTTTCAAGGTATATGTCTTTTATCTCCTTGGCTACATTTATTTCAAGATATTTTATTGTCTTTGATGCTATGGAAAGTGAGAGTGTGCTTATGATTTCTTTCTCTGTCTAGTTGCTATTGGTATATAGAAAGGCTACTGATTTCTTAAGATTGATTTTGTACCCTGGCACTTTGCTGAAATTTTTGATTGTTTAAAAAAGTTTTCTGTTAGAATTTTGGGAATTGCTTATGTAGAATATTTTGGAATCACTTATGTAGAATATCATATCATTTTCAAATAGAGATAATTTGACTTCTTCTTTTTCTATTTGTATCCCTTTTATACCTTTGTGTATCATGATTTTAGTTCTAATTTGTTCTCCCTTATTATCCAGTAATCTTGCTTTGTAGTTAAAAGGAAATTATTGAGTAATGGCAGCAATACCAACAACTGTAAAAGCAAAGTAAATAAAATGAATGCTATTTATTGAGCAACACCTCCATGATTGTTTTAAAAGCATTATATATCATGCTTGATTATTTAATTCTTGTACAAGTTAAATATATAGTATTTGTTAAACAAGGGAGCAAGTTTAGAGGAGTTGTCATAATTCTTATGTTAAGGAAATTAGAACCAGAATTGAAATCAGAACCAGAGTATATTATTAAAAGTTATTTTTGTTATATTAAATTTAATATTAACCATAGTCAGTATTTTTATGATGTATCATAAGGTTGAAGCAATCATTTGATATAATGTAAAGCAAGGCAGTGTGTTTCCCTGTGTAATCCTAAAATCTGCACATGTATTTCTTTTACTGTGTGTATAGTGGAGTGGTATTGGGAAGAGGTATTTGAAATTTAACAGGATATTATCATTATGCCTTTTATTTTTGAAAAAAAGTGATGTGGTATTATGTGACTTGGTCAAAGTTATGTAACCTTAGTAGTGCAAATTATTTTCACTAGGTTTTATTAAACATTGTGTCATAGAAGACAGATTGTAAGTTAGCAGAGGGACTGTGAAGTTTGTAGTCATTCTACCTAGCAGTTCAAGGCTTTGTTCTGCATGAAACCACATTTGTGGCCCTGGGTGAAAACCAGGCTTTTATCAACCCTTTCTCCATTGTTATAAACAAAGTAGTATTTATAACAAAATGATGAAGAGTTTTATTAAGATTACATGAGAGAGTATGTAAAAGTTAGGTAAAATCTAAAATACCATAAATATATGGAAAACAGTGCTTTTACTATGCAGTGCATCATGGACTGGATTACACATAACAATTATATGCTGAATTATGTATGTTTCATTAAAAAACTGGAAGGAATTTGAAAAATTTCTTAGAAAAAAAGTCAAATGTTAGTAGTGAACATAAATAATTTTATTGTCCTTCCCCCTATATAAATAAATACATCCTTCCTAAGAATATGGGATCAACTTTGAGGACTGAGTCCCTGAAAAAAATTCATGGGAGGAGGTAATGTGGTAAGATAAAGACTAGGGCAGAATGCTTTTCCACATTGGAATCCACCTTTTTAAATTTCTGCTACATAAAAGAAGAATGTGGTAGTAATGAGGTTTAGAGATATAACCTGTAAGACTTGTGCTCTAAACTGTAAGCATGCTTTCAAGATAAACACCCTTTAAAACACGTTGCTCTGAAGATCTCATTTTCCTCTCTTTGCTATGATGAGGGAGTTCTTGTAGATGAATTTCTAAACAGTCTTGTTAAATAAGAAACACAGAGCCAAATACAGGGGTAATAGCCAAAGAGATCAGAGAAATAGCGAATAGCTATGACTAGCCTTAGCCCACCATGCCGTAGTTTCCCCAGAGAGTGTCTTCCTCTCTAACCTGCACTTTTATTGCCATCTGTTCTGCCTTCTCATTGGCTCTAAACCCAGCCACATCACTTCCTCGTCACTGCCTGTTTAAACAGACTTCCAGGTCTCTATGGTTTGTACTGAGATTAAAGGCATGAGTCACCACACTTGGCTGTGTCCTTGACCACACAGACTCTGCCTGCCATGTGATCAGATTAAGGGTGTGGGCTACCTCCACCTGACTTCGTTTTATTGCTCGCTATGACCTGTGATCTCCCGGCAAACTTTATTTATTAACATACAAATAAAATATCACATTTCAGCACAAATACAATATCACCACAAGTTCTTGATATTTCAAATGCTCCGAGTTCTTTTTGCAAAGAGTTGGTTTCTTCTCAGAACATGTTTGTTGCAATTATATTTATTTCATTGTTTAAGTCTCTATCACCTTGGCAACAGAGTTCTATTACAAGAACAACACCTGAATCTTACTAAAAGCTACCTTAAAGTAAGTTGCCTAATGAGCAAAGCTTCAGTTATGCTTTTTTGCTAAAAATGTAATTTTGTTGGAGCTTTTAACAAATAACTAAATATTCTTGTTTGTTCCCACAAGACCTTGGGTGACCTAGGCTCTGTATGTTAGTTCTTTCAATAGAGATGCCTGTAATGTTGTTGCAAGAGAAATGGGTGACTTCCTTTCTCCTTTCTGCCTACTTTTCTCTCAGACCACATTTTTTCATGTATGTAAAACTGTCATCATTACATGGTATCATTTATACACACATTGTTCCATATCTGAAATGCCTTTCTTATTCTTTTGCCTTTGTTCTGTTCACTTTTGAAAACCCATTTAAAATTCCCATCATTCCCATCTTGATCTTCCACAGGAAAAAAATGTTCGTGTATCTGGGTGCTAGTTACCTAATTCCTCTCTTTCAGCACTTTCTTTATACATCTGCTCCCTGGTTCTGTTACTCTGTGAAGTTGAGTTCTCTTTCATTCATGTTTGTATTCAGTCTGTATCCGAGTGCCTGACATTTGGTATGTACCTAATAACACCTGTTGAATAAATGAATAAACAGAACTTTCTGGAGCAAAATTCAGACTTCCTTCATTTAAATTCATGTTCTGTTTACTAGCTGTATGGCCTTGGGCAAATCCTCAAGTTTTATATTCCCCATTTTTAAATAGGATACTAAATTACTGCCCTTATCGCACTGTTAAAAGGACTCAATACATCTCAGGTGTGTGTGTGTGTGTGTGTGTGTGTGTGTGTGTGTGTGTATGAAGGTACACACTTATAAAGTATGTTTACTATCATCATTTTTCCTCAACTATTTTGTTTTCTCTTTCAAGTATATTCTCTTCCATTCTGATAATGGGGCATCTTTCAGAAAACTTTAGCATGGCTGATTCTCTGGGGCTCAATTATGTTTTTGGTCATGTGTTTGATATTAACTGGTTTCTGGCTTTTGTTCTGGTGGCCTTGCAGGTGCTAGGATTTCTTCTTAGTGATGAGATTCAAGTATGAAACCAAAGTGAATACAAGGATACTTCTGTTCTACCCTTGATGTAGCCTATGTGGCTATATTTGTTTCTAGATTTATAGTATATCTATTAAGAAGTTTTGCATACTAGACACCTAGACCTGTTTTTTGCCTATAAGACTAAACCTCATATTTTGAATACTAATCCCAAATGTGATTCTTGGCTTTAGCTTCTGAGAGTGGTTGGTATGATCAGAATTAGAGCCCTTATAAAGAGACGTAAGAGAGATTGTATCTCTCTATCCTCCACCATGTAAGGACACAGCACAAAAGACATCTGTCTGTAAATCAGAAAGTGTTCTTCACTAGACACCAAATCCACCAGCATCTAGAATTCTTAAAAACTGTTTGTTGTTTAAGCCATACTGGTTTGTTGTTTTATTATACTAGCCCAAACAGAGTTTATCTATTTAGTTGTTCGTATGTCAAAATAGTTATGTTAATATACTCAATTTTCCCCCACTCATGACATTTTCCTTGTTTGGCCATTTTCACATTAGAACTAATATGTATGAAGAAATTTATCACTGTAGTTTTATCTTATAGTTTCCTAATGATTAAAGACTTTGATCACCTTTTAGGTAATTTATTTGATTCTTCCCATAGCCTTTTCTTTATATTTATTCTTCTCATACAATACATCCCACCTGCAGCCTCTCCTCCTTTCACTCCTCACAATCTCCTCCACCTCCCCTCTCCCCCAGATCCACTTCTGTTTCCCTTCAGAAAGAACAGTCCTCACAGTGATATCAACCAAACACAGCATAACAAGATGCAATAAGACGAGGCACAAACCCTCATATCAAGGCTGGGTGAGACAACCCAGTAGGAAGAAAAGGGTTCCAAGAGCAGGCAAAAGAGGCAGAGATACCCCTACTCCTGCTGTTTGGAGTTCAACAAAAACCCCAAGCTTAACAACCACAGCATGTTTGCAGAAGACCTATCACAGACCCATGCAGACTTGGTGATTGCTGCTTCAGACTCTGGGAGCCCTTAAGACTCCTGTTTAGTTGATTCTGTAGGCTGTATTCTCCTAGTGTTCTCTACCCCACTAGCCCCTACAGTCCTTTCTCCCCTCTTCCACAGGGGTTTCCCAAGCTCTGTCTAATGTTTGGCTGTAAGTCTCTGCATCTGCTCCCATCAGTTGCTTGAGGAAATGTTTCTGAAGACAACTGGGCTAGGCACCGATCTAGTATAGCAGAATGTCATTAGGAATCATTTTATTGACTTTTGGCAGTCATGTTTGGTTCTACTCTAGGTCAGCCTTTTCTGTGAAATGCTTTTTCAAATGTCTTCTGAGTTTTCCTTCAGTTGGTCTGTTGTTTTCTCACTGATTTGAGAATCTCTTAATTTTCTGGATATAAGTCCTATGTTATATATATATGAATTGTAAACACCTTATTAGTTCATGCTATGGATTATAGTACAGGTAACCAATTATTTTTTTTAAGTTAGGTCCTTAGTCCTGCTTTTAAAATGTATGCTTTTCCCAAGGTTGTGAAAATATTTGCATGCTTTCACTGTGATCTCTCTGGCTTTACTTACATTTATATTTACAATCTATTTGGAATTGACTTTTATATATGATATGAAATTACTTTAAAGATGAACCAACTCTAGCAGTCGCACCTGCGTGGTAGAAGCAAGCTTTGTTTTTGAAGCCTTACAAGTTTGCATTTTGTCATTGAAGCCCTTGATTGCAGTTCAGACTTTACTGGTTTTCTTCGAGGAGCTCTCTGCTTGAACCAGGACTCATCCTCATCCTGTATCCATAATCAGAAAATATTCTCAAATGGGTTGGCAATTATAAGTTCACTTCAGAAAATTTACCTTCTCTTTGAAATTTTGTATCATCAATTCTTACTACTTTTCAATTCTATTGATGCAAACACATTGTTTATTTCATTTATCTTTCTTTTTCATTTGTATTGGGAATAATATACTTGTTTGACCTCTTATTTTTACCTTAGAATACAAGTTAATCATAGAATTTTTTGAATTATATATAATATATGAAATATTACATGCTATATTAACACACATCTGTATTATGTAACAAATGCAGTGTGTGTTTTATAGTGATGTATGCTATGTTACATAACACATATTTATGTGTTATACTCATATACTGTAGAACATTTTGATCAGTTGTGGAATATAATTATGATAGTGATCCCATAAAATTTTAATGAAGCATAACAATCTAATACTTGTTTTTATTGTACTTTCTTTGTTTAAATTATGTTTAGAGATACAAAATATTTAGCATTGTATTAAAATTGCCTACTGAATTCTCTATAGGGGTACACTGCAAGGTAGATTGTATAGGAGCAATACACTTTAAAATAAATCATTTGTACTAATTTTCTACCATCTAGGTTTGTGCATGTAGATTCTAAATGTTGACACAATGCCAAAAATCACTTGACAATGCATTGCTTAGAATACATCCAGTCATTAAGTGATAATGATTCATGACTATAATTTGCTGTGGCTTATAATTCATTTACAGTAAATATACATATGGAATTATTTATGTTATTCTTTGACTTTAATTTGTGCTTTGATCACAAAGACATAACTTTTTTGATAATTAAATGTTTTATCTAGTTTTATCAATCTTTCTATTTTTCTATTGATTATGCAATTTCTTGAGGATACTGTATCCTATATTATTATATATCTAATTTGAGTCTTTCTGGAGGGGCTTGTTGTTGCTATTACTATCTTAGAGTTCAGTCTTTATTGAACTCTTTCTATGCAACAGTGTTTGCTAGATTGTTTAGACATGATTCCTGCTTTGTGGATTGTGCAGGCTAATGAATGCGACAGATATCATAAATAAGTGTGGATGATATAAATTCTAAGATGCTATTGATGTTCCAGGGATTATATTTTAAAAACCACTAATCTAGTCCTGTGACTGATAAGTTTCTATCTCTGGACAAATATAGATCAGAGTTTGTTGTATCATTTCTACATTTCTGTTGTTTCGTGTATGGTAGTTTTCTTCTTTTCTCTTTTTTCTTTTCTTGATTACTTTAGAGTGTAGGAAGATGACCCAGTTAGCTCCAGGAACTAGTTCAGTAGCATTTGTGTCCATTACTCTAGAGTGACTACCAGCATGTTGAAATCTTATGCCTTAAGGAAGTACACCTAAGTCAGATGGTTCATACATATTTGGGCTTACTGTCCGTCCCAATAATTAACCATCCCTAAAAATCCAGTCTCTAAGTAGACATGCTAATTAGTTGTTGTGGCTTTGAGGGACATAGAGCTTCTACCTTAACTATCAAGCTTACCAGAGCCTAGTGTGCTGAGTAAATTTAGTTACATAACCTGATGGTGGACAAGGCACAGGTGGCTGCATAGAGGTATTGCTTTTCAGGGAAGCCAGCCTGTGCTAAGTACAAAGAAGTGCTATAATTTTGTACTTCTGTGTCCAGTGTTCAGTAGGCTAAGAGAGGAACCACCCTACTAGAGGGATAATTGATTCTGACTAGATGATGGCTTAGGGCAGGTTTTACTCAGTAGTGACAGAGAAGACAACGTGTGTAGAAGCCATGTGATCACTTTTCAACATTTTCTTGAACATTTGTGACTGTAAATTGGTTATGTGCAGCAAAACCCTGCAGCAGACAGGTGTGATTAGAAGGAACTCAGCCTGTTAGAATGAAAGTTTGGGCTGTTAGTACCAGATAATGTTGTATCATATACTGAAGTCATGGTTGTGGAATTTAGAATGAGGAAATTTTAGAATGGTTCCTAGAGAAATGAATGGATAATAGTTAAGGCTTCAAGACGAGCTACAGTTATATGGGGGAAGCTTAGTTGTTCAACTGACATTCATTTTCTAAGTTTCTGCTCAGGAAGTCCACAGGACAATAAAGAAACTACTTCCTACACCTACAGAGAAATTGATTTGGTAAAGCACACTGTTGAATTCTGACAACCATGGAAATGTCTGTCTATGTCTTCTACTGTACAGATTTTGATTGACTTTCTCAACTCCTCCTCTCTGTATTCACCAGAGGGAATCCCTTGGTTCTCCTCAGCTCATACTATTGACATATTTCCCCTAGACTGTTAACATCTAATGAAAACAATAATAGGTCCAGCCTATATTGTTTTCTCCCAGGATCCATGGAAGAGTCTAACAACCAGCTGAGGATTCTAATCTTAGGAGTATCAAATGGATCTAAGCACACTGAGTTCTTTAGTCCATTTACTTTATTCTTATAAATCAATTCTATCTACACAGCTCCTTTTCTGTTCTCTACTTAGCTCCTCTCAGTCCCTCCTGCTCTCAGTTCCTTCTGCTGTTCTTTCATCTCTATCTAGTTCTTTCCATCTTAGTCTTCATCTTTGTTCTTCTCAATCAATTCCCCCAGTGCTGTGAGGGAACCAGTATATATACACAAGCAGTAATTCTTTGGCAAAGCAATGTGAAGCTTGAAGTTTTCAGGGTCGTAGAGAGAGGTGATAAGGATCCACACATAAAGCAATAAATGTCAGCTTCCAATTACAACCCAAAAGGGGAGTGACTAACGGGGAATTCTCTGGTAGGGTCAACTAAAGGCTAAGATCAATTAGGGAATATAGGAATAGCATCTGGCTGAGGAGGAATTAAAACTTAATTTGCACAAGAAAGAAGCTTGGCACCTATCACCTGCCTGGCCTTGAGGGCAATCTCCTTGGGTCAGTGGGAGGTAACTATCTTAACTCAGTAAAACATCATCTCAGGAATGTGAGCAGCAAATCTCTCTCTCTCTCTCTCTCTCTCTCTCTCTCTCTCTCTCTTTTTTTTTTTTTTGTTTTTTTGAGACAGGGTTTCTCTGTGTAGCTTTGCACCTTTCCTGGAACTCGCTTGGTAGCCCAGGCTGGCCTGGAACTCACAGAGATCCACCTGCCTCTGCCTCCCGAGTGCTGGGATTAAAGGTGTGTGCCACCACCGCCTGGCGCAAATCTCTTAAATTAGGGTCTTGTGTAAATAATCCAAGGTTAAGGTAAGGAGTTGAGGATTTAATTGTTAGTGGCTATTTTCTCTATCTATGGGTGAGATGAGCTAATGTTTATCTATGTGCAGTTTTGTCCTTGGAAAGAAGTATCTTTGCTGAAATACTTTTATCCAGGGAATGGCCCTGGCTAGATTTATGTTAATGAAAAATAAACACAGCTGGGGATAGTTATCCAAATACTCCAAATGTATAGGGAAAGTTGTGTCCAAGTTTGAGATGCGATCGTGAGATTACATGTACACATAACATGGAAATGCACAGTAAATGGGGAGAATCATAGCTGTTATTGTACAAGAAGTTTACAACAAGAGACAGCCAAATCATTCAAAAGGCAGTAATTCCATAACACCTTGCATGATGGTTTTCTCTAACAGAACCCTTAATTCTGATAGATTGACCTTCTGAACTCCAGTTGTCACTGCTGTATACTCCTGTGGTCTTTTGCTACCAGAGGCTCTCAATAAACGTCTATCTGGTGCTTTATAGAGATATTGTAAGGAAGAGGCAGAGGCAGAGAGGAGAGGCAGAGGCAGAGAGGCAGACAGAGTCTGATTTATTAGGTGAATTGACTCATATAATTATGGAGGCTAGGAAAACTTACAATATGCTTCTGTAAATTGCAGAGAGATCCTAGGAAGCTATTAAGTTTAATACTGGAAACTTCAGAACTAGAAAAGTTGATATTAAAACTCTTTGCCCAGGGCTGAAAGCCTAGAGACATTCAGGAGGTCACTGGCATAAGGACCAGAGTCTACACAGTTCTTGCAGTTCTAAATCTGAGACAGGAGATGTAGGGCACCTGCTCCAAGAGAGGTAAAGTCCACTTTTCCTCTGCTGTTTGTTCTACTTGGACCCTCCAGTTGGATGGTGTCTGCCCACGTTGAGAACAAAGTAGTCCCCATCAGTCCACAGACATAGCCCTCTGGAAAGATATACCTAGGAACAATGCTTTCTCAATTCCTAAGATATATTCCTTAATCCAGTTATGTTTCCTAAAATTAACTATTGTGCCATACAGTGACAGAGCACAGGAAGTATCTAAGCCCTAATTTTCTCTTTAGACTTGTGCTGTGGCCTGAAACTCTTTTTACCCATTCCTGCTCCTTTCTTTCTCTCATAGATCTAAAGTAGTTCCCTGCCCACTTCTTATTCTTTCCCTTTATCCATTACAGTTGTCTCAGTTGATTTTTTTATTATAACTAAATAACTAATTCCACCTTGCTGTGTACTTCTGAGCTTCGAAGTAAGATAAATGAATAGGTTATCTGTAAATGTTCATGAATATGTGCTTAATGTTGACATTATAGGACATAAGATTTTATTGGCTACTTCAAGTCTTGATAAACCTGTAAAACCACCTAATCATTTTTAGGATTAAATATTTTCATTTAGACATGAGGGAGAGCTTATCTGATTTGCTTTTTCATCCTGGTATTTTTGAAAAGAGCACATCATGCTAAAATAGACACACACTTGTATCTTTATAATAATTTATTTTCTATGTTTTAACAATGTGACATGTGACATGACAATGTATCTCTTGACTTGAGCTACAAAATGCAAATCATACTGACTATGTGGGTTTTTAATGTGGACTGATAAAATATGGATATATGATGCCTCATTGGGATCTTGTCATAGCAAATTCTCCGTGAACCACAGTCTTGGTTCTAGCATTTATAATTCCTCACTGTCATCTGGTTTGTGTTTTTTGTTGTGTTATGGGTGAGCACTTTGAGAAGAGGAGAATACTTTGAGTTCCTAATCTCTCCTGACAGTCTTTATCTTTTCTAGTTCGTCTCTGGTGCTATTTCAAATAAATACCTAAACATAGCCCCTGGATTTAGCTGCATTGCCCCAGCCAGCAAGACATGCCAAATATGGCCTTATGGGATACTATGACTAGTTGTATGTAGTTTTCCAGCATTAGAGGAGAAGACACAGCTTCAGTCTTCTGAAAGCTCAACTCTCCAGAGCTATGTGCATTATGAACTATTGGCGTTACTAATTCTTTGAATAAGATATGACTTGTCCTCTTTTGGGTTTAGTAATGAAACTCTAATGCTTGAGTGTACTCAGGAAATTTCAGCAGGCTCCTATGGGAGCTGACCGAAGGCCTCATACAGTGCACCTCCTCCATCAGCCAGTGGGGAGATGAACACCTGCTAACAGTTGCTTCACTTTGAGAGCTTGCTAAGGTGAGCTATGCCTTTAGCCTAAGCAGTCAAAGAAAACAGAGACATGATGCCATTCAAGGAATTCTGTGCAATTCAGGGTTCAGACTAAAGTGGGAGCGAAGGATGACAGAGGAGGAAAAGGCTGACATTTAGAAAGTGAGTCACTGCCAGGTGTTTCACATGAACTATGTGTTATCTAACTCAACATATGCCTTGCAGAGTGGCATTATGTCAGTTTACTGATCTGGATAGGAGTTAGAGAGCTAGCACATCTACAGCCAGGTGTGTCTGAATCTCGGCACTCAACACAAGGTAAGGAGTCCTTGAGGTTAAGGTGAACATAAAAGAGAACTAGAGAAGAATAGAAAATAGTTTAAAAAGGGAACATCGAAATTGTGGCTTAGGGAAGCAGTGACATGTCTCAGCAGGTAAAAGTGCTTGCCTCTGAGCCTGATGACCCAAGGGCAACCCCTGGGACTCACATGATGGAAGGAGAGAACTGGACTCCCTCAACTTGTCAGGCTTCCACATATTCTCCATGGCACACATGCATATAAGCGCACACACATGCATGCATATATACACACACACACACACAGACACAGACACAGACACAGACACACACACACTGTCTTAATTAAAAAAACTAAGTATGCTTTTTAAAAAAGAAAATATGGCTTAGGGTAAAGGTTGTAGTAGTTAAGAAAGGGAAATAAATAGATGATTAAGTGATAGAACCTGGATGTAATGATATTACTAACACTGGCCTAAGGAACTAAACTTATAGCAATAATGTTTGAGTATAAAAAAACAACAACCTTATCAGGTTCTTCTCTGTCAGCACAGGGATTGGACATAGCACCTAGGTTATTATGGGGTTGCCTTCTGTTGTCTTTAAACTAATAGAAGGGAAACTTCACATCTGTGATGGTGCTGAACAGAAGATAGTAGGCATGTGAATTGAGGCTGAGCTTCACTATATATAACAGAAACCAAAGTAATGTCTGCTCAACAATGTTAGGGTTTATTTTACTTTAACATAAAAAAAAATGTGTGACTGAAGGGTTCTGATGGTGACATGTGATGTCATCAGACATCCATCTTCCATTTTTATGCTCTATTATATAAATTGTTCTTGGATATATTCTCAGGAACACTTTATATTTTAAAGAAGAGGATAGCAGCTCTACATTCCGTTCCAGTTTAAAAGCAACAAGAAGGAGGAAAATAAAGATATCTCTCAATAGTATCAACTGCTTTGAGATTTTCCCTAGAAAATGTATCCAGTGGCTGCCTTTTACACTTGATTGGCTATGGTTATCTAATGGGCTGAGCTGTTTCACATTTCAGTTGGGCACAGTGTTCCTTTCACAGATTCAGGGCTCTGTTAACTGAGGAATAATAGAAAGTTGCTGGATAAGGTCCTGGCAGTCCCTAATACAGAAGGAAACTCATTTGCTTCCCTAATGAGGTTTCTCTCAGCCATTTTAGGATTATTAATATAATACTAAGTAATATTTTAAACACTTATGATATGCTGTGAACTGTATGATTCTTTTAATGATTTTAATTTGATATAGGAATTACACAAAATGATATTACTGTGCTTTGAAGAAGGAACATTTGATATATATTACTCAGTGTTAAAAAATGTTAGTGATGATGAAGATAACATTCTTATCTCATGCTTACTGACTGCTTCTGATACATTTGTTGTTGGGGTGGGGGCTTTTAAGTCCCTGTACACCCCTACTGCCTCCTTACAGTTATTATAGTACTTTTCCAAAGCATATGAAGTGTAAGACTTACCTCTTCCATTGTGTTCTGGTATAGGCCATGCCTGAGCCACAGGGAGAATTTAAAAGTGATAGCCTTAGTCTTCATCCTTGAGTAGCTCACATTCCAGCCTGTTCATCCATATATCATATAAATCATATAAACAACTGCACTGTCAGTTCACAGGGCTGTATTTTAGGTTTGTCAGGTTGCAATGAGACCATAGAATTTAACAGGAGTGTTCAAGGAAAATAGATTTATGGCCTTGGACCTTGGACCAAACTTAGTAGCAAAACCACTGAGATAAAAGGGCATTGTAAGAAGGGTAATGGGTTGGGGAAGCAGATCTGGGGGAGAGGAGGGGTGGGGAGGAGCTGGGAAAAGTGAAGAGAGGGGAAACTGTGTTTGGGATGCATTGCATGAGAGAAGAATCTATTTTCAATAATAAAAAAGGCATTGTTCATGTGAGACTTTGATCCTATGATCCATTCAAACCTTAACTTGCTACTTTCAGTGAGATAACAGCTGGAAGATGAGGGAAAGTCCTGGGGAAACAGGCTCCTGGGACATGGAGGATACAGATCTGTTGAAAGGTCTCTGAGCTTGCTGAAGCCAAGTCTGGTTCTAGAACTAAGGGATCTTGATGTTTGCAAGTTTCCTTGGTAGTGGAAGTGCTTACATTTTTTTTTTTTCGTGTAAGTTGTTCCAAAATTTCAATGCAATGAATATAAAAAGGGCAGAGACATGGGAGGTAGCAAGGACTACCCATTCTGAAGCTGTCACCAACGCAGAATGCCTCCTTAGGGGATAAAGTGGGCAAAAAGGAGACGAGAAAGATATGATGCATCTGTTGTTCTCACTCCATGTGGCCTCTCTTCTTACGTTAAGTTCCAGTATCTCTGAAGAATTAATCAGTAACAAATACATCAACAAATACTCTGATTTTAGAGAGAATGTGTTTGATCATTTCCTACCAATCTGTAACTGGCTTGGAAGTGCTGCAGAGGAGGAAGTTTATAAAAAAACAAAACAAAACAAAACAGTGATTCCACTTGAAGTGGGTCAGAATGGTAAAGAAAACTTAGAGGAGTGATGGGAAGGCATTCAAAGCAAAGAGAAAAGCCTGATAAAGGAAGTGAAACTAAGTAGCCTCACCTGTTGAAGGTAATAGTAATAGTGACGATTTTTTCCGTTTGGGGTGTTTTCTGTGTTTGTTATACTGTAATCTCCAATATGAAAATCCTACAAGATAAGCTTAATAAACCCTTTCACAAACCAGGAAATGAAACAAAAATAATTTTGTGAAATATTTTTATAGACAATAAATGTATAGCCAAAGTCCATTTTATTTCAGTGATTGTATTTTTTTGTTATGCACAATTAGTTTGGTTATATTGTAGACTAGTATGTCAAGCATATTTAAAAAATACATAACCACTGAAACATAGACAACTAAAATTATGGTATCACCTGTAGGGGTGAAACTTGACATTTCCTTAGCAAGCAAACCCATCGTACAATCAATCCATCATATTCTGGCAGTTCAGTGGGACTTAGATCTAGCAATACTTCTTCCAGATTTACTATTATTATTTCTTAACACTATTTCCTATCTTGGAAAGCAGATGAGAATGTGACAGATTGATAAAAAGAATGAGAGAAGTGAAGGAAACAGTAATGTGTCATTTATCAACTTGCAGGTCTGTCCTCTTGTTAACCAAGTACTGTGAGAGGATGTGAAAGGACTGAGCAGTCAGAAACGGCACAGCCCATGCTACAAACAACTGTGTGCATCACACCTGTGAGCAGTTGTTAGGCTTTGGGGAATAGCAAACTTGCTCTCTCTAGAAACACAGGAGCTTCTGATGAGATACTAGCATGAAACTGCTTCTAATGAAATGGTAGACTCTCAAAGGAGCAGTCTTAAAGGAAAGCTAAGGAGGCTAGTTTGTGGGTATGTTTAGTTTGAGATGTTTGTTAGATATTCAGGCCAGGTAGATATATGGACAAAGTAGTTGGATAAATGTGTCTTAGGTTCAAGTGAAAATCTGAGTTAAGTTATAAAATTGGAGGCTACTGGTATTTAGAATGTGTTAATGACCTGAAACATTTAATGCTAGTGTTTTCAAAAGAAGAAAGCTACAACAACTGAACATGGGAGGGATATTTAGTACTTAAGGCTATGAGGGAAGTCTTCCTTTTTAAGAAGGAGCAACCAGCAAAGGCAGAATGAATATAGAGTATATTCAGCCATGTGAAGAAACCATTCTAAGGTGACAGTTTTTTTTTTTTTTTGTGCCAAATGGTATTATTAGGCTGAGTCAGTTTAGGCATGGTGATTGATTTTAGAGTTCAGAATGTGAAGGACATTGACCATAGTGGCAAAAAGCAACTTTAGTGCAATAGTGTGGTCAAAGACATGACTGGATTTAAAGATAATAAATAATATGAAGATTAAATTATATGATGCATCTGATACATGTGACTTAATGTCTGGCACATACATATGTTTTATTTTCCATCCCTCCCATCCTTTTTCCCTTCTTCAAGCACAGGGCAAACGAAATGAAATAGAACATTGATAGGGTATATACAAGAATAATGCAGTGCATAAAGATAATAGAATATTAGAATTAAAGAGAATAGGGTATCTCTGATTGATTGGGTGCCTAACACAAATTGAGGGCTTTTATTTTGTATACAACAGAGATTCACTGAAGATTTGTGATCAAGAAATTGTCCTGATAAAAACTGTCATGTTTCCTTGTAATTTTCATGCACACAGGCAATTCTAAAAATGATTTATTGATTAAAATGATTTGTGTCTAAATAATTTAAGTAATTTTTTATGAAATGTCCTGTTTATTCTTGAGGGAAATGAAATAATCTAAGAGCCCTTTCATTTTGAATTGTGTTAATAGTCAGAATTCATTTTACCCCCTTTATTCATTTCTTTCTCAGTGTATTTGCCTTGGTGCTTTATAAAATTAAATACAAATCTCTGCGTGAGAAAATTATCTGACAGCATTCTCTAACATTAGGACATAACTACAAACTGTCAAGGCATATCTGGCAACTGTCTCAATTTTTCATGTCTATATAATTCCTTAAAATTAGATACTATAACATCCAATAATTCAGAACATTTTATGCACATCATAAACTTAGACCATATCTCCAACTTTCAGCAAATTTTGGATGTGTGCATTTAAGAGGTTTTTCCCAGATCACCCTTAACCCACACTGTTCTGTCCCTTGAATATTTGTCTGTCCTGAAGCATAGTCTCTCTTCTAGTTGGGTTTTCTGGCTCAGTATACCCATAGGTACCATGACCTTATCATCAATCTATCAGGAGATTTATACTGAATCATTTTCCTTTGAAAGAGAGAACTATAGCACAGCTTCCATGTAGGTTTGTTGTTTAAGGGAAGCAGGAAAAGCAATGGTGTAGAAGACGGAGACCTGACTCTAGCCTTATCTTTGCCACTGGGCTTCTGATGTGTAGCTTCCTCCAGCATAGCTACTTATTTTTATTGTAAATTTTCTCATATCAAAAGCAATGGAGTAAGATTAAATATTATAATCTGTAGCTGAAGTTTTCCTGGTCCTGCCTGGCCCATGGTCAGGACAAATATCTCTCACCTGCCAGTTCCGAAGCCACTCAGACCCAACCAAGTAAACACACAGAGACTTACATTACTTATAAACTGTATGGCTGTGGCAGGCTTCTTGCTATCTGTTCTTATATCTTAAATTAACCCATTTCTATTAATCTATACCTTGCCATGTGGCTCGTGGCTTACCTGTACTTTACATCCTGCTCCTCATGTCTGCGGCTGGCAGTATCTCTCCGCCTCAGCCTTCCACTTCTCAGAATTCTCCTTTCTCTTTGTCCCGCCTATACTTCCTGCCTGGCTACTAGCCAATCAGTGTTTTATTTATTAACCAGTCAGAGCAACACATTCACAGCATAGAGAACATCCCACAGCAATAATCTACTCATTCATTCTACAAATATTCCCTCAGTTTTTGGTTTTGTTTGGTCAGGTCCTAGTAGGGGTGCTAACATGAAAAAGATGTGCCTTCTGTTGATAAAGAACTTGAATACCATAGACATAAACCACAAACAAGTTATCTAAAATAAGCAGTAAAGGTAGAAATAAATAAAAGAAGATTACAATGTAGTGGCACAAGTGGACTTGGTGATAATCCTTCCAGGAGAAATTAAATCTAAGTTAAATATGTAATATTGATTACACTAGAACTCTTTTTATACTATTGGTAGAACTGAAAATTGATATAGCTACTTCTTTTTGACACTGCCCTCAACTACTTGTTTTTTGGAAATTCATTGTAAAAGTATAATCAGAAAAGCAATCATACATATGACTTTTGATTTTGGACATAATACAAGTTTTTCATATCTAGAAATATAACCAGATTTTTTTTAAATAAAATTACCTAAAGGGCTCTATTTGCACTTACTTGTCAAAAACAAACTTTGTAAGTTAAGTGGTATAAGCTTTGCCATTTTGTCAAACTCATTAGATAGAATGACATCAGCATTGAGAATGAATGAATTGCAACTACATGTAACAACATAGAGAACTCTCACAACAGTAACCTGAACAGGGGCTAAAAGTTGTATACCACATGACCCCACGGAAAGGTAAAAGAGGTCCAAAACCCATCTGCCCTATTAAAAGTTTACATGAAGGAAAATTATGGAAAGAGACTTTTAGAGTGCCTTTTATGCTCTGCACTTTTGTAATATGGGTTGTATCTGCAGGTTACTAGGCTTCTGAAAGTATTAAGATATGCCTTATAATTGGTGTAGTTTTCTATTTTATGCTATATTTTATATACATTTTTATTAAGTCGAGTAAGGGATAGTGAGGATCATGGCCAAAAAATGTATTGTAAATGAAAATAAAGCATGAATGCAGGGAGATAGCCTCTAAAAGGTGTACTAATGTTTTCTCTTGCTCAGTCATGTAATTCTAATAATTTTCATTTTTATTCTCAACCAACCCATAGATTAATATCATGTACTATGCTTTATTAAGTTATAGTTAAAGTAAGAAGAGAAATAAACCCGAGGGCTTTTCCTATCCAATTAAGTAATTTCATACAGTAATAACAGCGGAAAAACAGTAAGAACGTGGTTTGCCTTGTACAGTGATTATACTTTCAGACATCTGTGTCTCCTATTTCATTCCATTGAACTGTGTGTGTCTGCTTTGTGCCAGTACCACACTGTTTTTATTACTATAGATCTATACTATATTAATATAGCTTAGAGCCTGGTGTAGAGATCCTCCAGCATTGCTCTCTTTGCTCAGGATTACATTGGCAATTGTTATCTTGTCTTTCTCCAAATCTTTCAGGACAGTAGATTGCAAAGAAACAATAAGAGTAATTGGAAAATTGTCTGTGTTCATGGAGCCCATATGGAATTTCTTTATTTTTACTTTTATTCTTAATTCTGTGGCTCTGGAAAAAATTAAATGAGAGAATTGATAAATTAATTTTTGTTTGGTGTAAGGATTAAGAATAAAAGTAAAAATAAGAAATTCAGAAAAAGAGCTAAATAGTGGCAAAACATGACTCAGACTCTGAGCCCTAGATTTAAAACCTTTATCTTTTTCTAATACAACAGTAGCATTTTTCTTGTCATTTTTACTGCCTGTTCTTTTGATTCATATTTGCTAAATTCATGTTATTTCATCATTTTCTATATTTTTTATTTAACTTAATTTTGTTAAGTTGATCATTATTTTTCTCACTAATCTCTTTGTTTGAGTGTGTGTGTGTGTGTGTGTGTGTGTGTGTGTGTGTGTGTATGTATATGTGTGTGTGTGTGTGTGTGTGTGTGTGTGTGTGTGTGTGTTCAGATGTCATTACTTATGAGCAGTCCACCTGTGTTTAGAGACATTTCTTGAAGGGACCTTGGACTCAGCATTTCGGTTACACTGGCTGTCCAGTGAGCCTTGTAGATCCACCTGGCTGTCTTCCTGGTGCTGGGAGTATAACTGTGTGCTGTCATACCTGGCTTTTTATGTGGGTGCTAGAGATCAAACCCAGTTCCTCACTTTAATGACTGAATTATCTCCCAGCCTTATATATGCCATTCTTATCTCTTCTCATTGAATGCTTTTTTTTTT
>CABHPP010120449.1:35176-54256 GCA_902168425.1 Peromyscus attwateri | reverse complement strand
TTTTTTTTTTCAAGAACACACAATGATACAATTTTTAAAAAATGTTCTTATAACTGAGAAACACAGAAAAGAAACATTTTCATTTCCAGTGATAGGAAGTGGTCTACATTTTCCTTCATTAATGTAACTTGCTGTTGTCTTTACATGCATAGCTCTGTTTCTACATGAAGACTTTTCCCAACTTAAGGAATATAAAAATATTTAATGAATGGCAGTGCAATACATGTCACAGAAATGACAATGGTATTATTACTAGTAGGTCTAGGAATCCTGGATTCACCATTTATTGACTATATAACCATGGACAAGTTAAACTTTCCCATCACAATTCAAATTCCTTGGCCTGGTGTGGTGGTACAAGTCTTAAATCCTAGCACTAGGGTGTAGCTGGAGTTTTCTCCAGTCCTGCCTGGCCCATGGTCAGGACAAATCTCTCTCACCTGCCAGTCCCAAAGCCACTTAGACTCAACCTAGTAAACACACAGAGACTTATATTGCTTACAAACTGTATGGCCACAGCAGGCTTCTTGTTATCTAGTTCTTATATCTTAAATTAACCCATATCTATTAGTCTATAAGTTGCCACATGGCTCGTGGCTTACCGGTACCTTACATCTCGCTTTTCATGGCAGGGGCTGGAAGTGTCTCTCTGCCTCAGCCTTCCACTTCCCAGAATTCTCCTCTCTCCTTGTCCCACCTATACTTCCTGCCTGCTTACTGGCCAATCAGTGTTTTATTTATTAACCAATCAGAGCAACACATTAACATACAGAACATCCCACAGCACTAGGGAGGCAGAAGCTAGTAGATGTCTATGAATTCAAGGACAGCCTGATCTATGTGGTCACTTCCAGGCCAGCCAAGGCTACATAATGAGACCCTATTAAAAAAATAAATCCAAATTCCTTTTTTATAAATTGTTAGTGATAATGGGGATAGGTGAATGTAGTGATTTGAATAAAAATGGCTCCCATAGGCCCATAGGGAGGGAACTATTAGGAGGTGTGGCTTTGTTGGAGGAGGAGTGTCAGTAGGGGGTGGACTTTGAGGTTTCAGAAGCTCAGACCTGGCCAGTGTGTCACAGTCACTTCCTGCTGCCTGTGGATCCAGGTGTAGAACTCTCAGGTACCTCTCCAACACCATGTCTGCCTGCATGCTGCCATGCTCCCTGCCTTGATGATAATGGAGTAAACCTCTGAAACTGTAAGATGCCACACAATTAAATGTTTTCCTTTGTAAGAGCTGCTATGGTCATGGTGTCACTTCACAGAAATAAAACCCTAACTAAGACAGTGAGATAGAGTGTTGTGAACACCTACTTTCTTGAGTCCTTTTGTTAATTATATATGGTAGCACATATAAATAGAACATATAACTGAATATTTTCAATAAATAGTCATTTAAAGCCATATGTACTATTATTGTCATTAGAAAGGATGCAAAAGAATTATGTGTTTTCAGTTCTTATTCAGGTCACTATGTACACTTAGGGAAGAACAGAATAACTATGGATTTGGAGTCTGGTTAGGCTATTGCCAAACAGATGTCAAAAGGCAGAGCATCTCATAGCCTCCTTGGTGTGAAAACTTTCCTGTGTTCTTTTTGCTTGCCTCATTGTGATCCACAACACCTTCCGTTTTGGTGGTACCATTGACTGTGTATTTTAAAGCAATTTATATAATTAATCTGGCTGAGGCCTGCTCCGGTCTAATAACAGCACAATCTTTCTCCCATGGAGGCTGAGATTTACTCAACAACCTTTCTAGGCTCTCTAGGTTCTCTTAGTGAAGACAATTCAATGCTAAAGGCTTGTTATAGATGTGGAACTTCTGATACCAAGACTTTCTACTTCATTTCTTTTATAGAAGTAAAACAAAAATTCAGAGTAGAATGGAAAAATGTATGTTGGGAGATGAATATTTTACTAAATCACTTGGCTTAAGGAATGCAGTCAGTACATGAAAATAGTTGCACGCCCTCCAACTCTGGATCTTTATTCATGGTGATTCCTTTTCCTCTCTACCTATCAAATGCCCGCTTCTTTTTCAAGAACCCATTTTAGTATCTCTTTTGAAGCTTTTCTCAGTAGATTATAAGCCCCTGGAGAGGCAGGGCTATTTTTCTCATCTTTTTCTGCCTAACTGACACTGAGCCTGGCACATTAGAAGTATTTGTCAAATGAATAACTAACCCAGATATTTTACATTTGGATATAACATTATCTCTCCCATGTAGTTCAAATCCAATGTCCACTGGTTTCCAAAACGATTGTTCTAGAAAGTCGGTTAAATTTGTCTTTTGTTCAAGATACTAACAGTAAAGGTAAAAGCAGTAAAACATCAAAATAAATTTTTGGTATAGTGTAGATATGAGAAATATTGTCATGGCTGAAGAAGTTCAACCTAATGAAATCTGAATGTTTATTTCACACAGTGCTCTGCATAGCAGTAACAGATGAGGGAGACCCTGTTGATTATGTCCGTAAGGAGATTGTAGTGCTAATGCTGCACTGAAAACAGTTGAGGTAGAATATAATTAAGGTCTGAAATAGATGCAGTAGACTTGAAAAAGAGGAAGTGGTTACTAGAGCAGATAGGACTGGGAATGTCTCCTATAAGAAGTGAGGCTCCATGAAGGCTTTAAACAATACATTGGAGACCAAGCGCAGAGAAGGACTGGTGAAGAGAAGAATCAAGTGGGGAAAGGGTGATGAGTGTGTCTATTTAGAGGAATTATGATGATCTATTTGGAATAAATAACTCATTAAGGAAGGTGGTCAAGTTTTTAAAAAAATACAACTATAAAGGAACACTGATTTCTGAATTCAGGCTGAAGAGTTTGGTTTATCCTAAATAGCAGCATTTGAGAGATTGAGTAGTAGATTATCACAGTATTATCTGGATCTTGGGTTCATGTTGTTTGGAAGAAGTTAGTTGAGCCAGATTAACAGCAATATTTTAGCTCTTCATTCTCTATCCAGGGCTTAATGGCTACTAAGGACACATGAACAGTTGGTATGCTAGGGCCATTAGTAATTGCCTTAACTTTTACCTTTTCTTAGGACCATAGAGAAAATGGTGCTTGAATTGAATTTTGAAACATGAGAAAGAGCTCAGGTTGAAGGTATTTGGTGGGAAATGAGAGTCAGAGACTATGCAGTGGATTGAAAGGGCTAGAGACCATAGCATAGGCCAACACAGAACTTTGCCTACTGTGGTGCCAAGAACGTAGAGAATTGACTAGGTCTAGTTCAATCTCAAGTTCTTGGTGTCTTTGGATTAAAAAATACTTGGGTCAGAATCTTCATTCATGTTCTTATTCTCTGTGTGATCTTTGCTGTGTCATTTACTTCCTGATACATAATTTGAAGAATGCTTAATTAAGAGAGCTGTTATGAGAATTAAAAGAATTTATTTGTAAAGAATCTAATACTCAAAGCTTTGTTTCCCTGAGCTGTGTGCGGAACAAAGACCGAATCAGTCAAGTCCTGTAACAGGGATTTTAAGAAAGAGCAGCTTCCGTCTGCATCCCTGTGACCACTGTCATCAGACTGCAAAGAGGCTGAGAACTCACATAAACAGGATCCTGTAAATATAGATCAGAACATCCTCATTGACTGTCAAAAATAAGATTGTAGCAGCATTAAGGCACCCAGATGAAACACACCAGCACTTATCCACGGTGAAATCTATAAAGTGCTTTCGATTGCTCAGGGGATCTTTAGATATAGCATCATTTTCTCTATCTTATGGATGACTTGACCACCTCCGCTATGAATTTTTCATGATTCCCCTGACCCAGCAGCTCTTGCCTGCCGAGAGAGTAATACAGTATTGATTTCGGAGTTAGGTTTCTGCCTTTTTTACCACAACAGGATTTTTGTAGCCTAGAAACCTCAATCCCCTATTACTCATTAGAGACTAGGGCAACTTTTCTTAGATCTGGAATTCAGAAGGCGAACCATTTTGCTGCTGGTGTCAAAGATAGTCTTTATAGCAGAATTTTAACTGATCTCAATAATGAGAGTAGCTGTTACTAAAAACTTTCCTAATTGAACCAGCAGAGATATGATTATAAAGAATGCCAGAAGACAGTAGTCTCCTTTTTCTCTGTAATTATAATGTTTTCCTAGGTATAGCTTTCTAAGTTAACCTATAAAAATATATCAGAGGCTAAAAAGAATAAAAATAAACCCAACAGGGAAATCCTGTTCATCTGGTTGTATTTTTTTCTTGTGTATAACTTTTGGAATAGATGTCTAGGTGGCTCTTATTTTAGTGGCCCCTGGTCATATAGGAGAAATGAAAAGAGGGCATGCTGTTGGTAGTTTTTATTTAAACTGCTTTTAAGAAATCAAAAAATCCATATCTTACATCCTGTGAAAACTCATTCTTGGCATTGCCATGGTAACAAGACTTTTAAAAGGGAGTTAACTGAAATTTAGCTGCATATATTATTTCTTTGTGATTCATACTTCATAAAAATGCAAATGTCACACTAATACATGTTTTACCTTAATGCTTTATACTACCGTTTATTCTTAATTGATCTAATGTTTTTCTTAATTAAATTTTGTGCTTCTCCGAATGCTTTTACTCCTGCCTTCCCCTTCAGCACTTTTTTTTCCCATGGTCCCATCAAACTATACATTTCTCTGGGTGACATGCAATTTAGGAAACTGTCACATGGGAGATCAATCATCCCAGTCTAAAAACTCAACAGAAGGCTTCTGGAAACCTGTCCTGTCTCACAATTCAGCTTTCCCCTTACTTTTGTGGAATATTAGTATCTCCTTCTTTGCCCTTGGGCATTCTCTCCCCATTTGGCTCTCCCATTAGTCTCTGAAGCAGGGTACTCTAATGGAAAGAGCATTGCTGGTGCTGGAATAAGATATGGCCTCTACTATTGTCTAGTTTTATGACCTTGAGCAAGTCATTCATGTTTGACCCTTTATCTCTTAACAGGTGATACAGAAGTAAAAAATACCTTTATCATAGGTCCAGCAAACCAATGTCAATAAAGTACATGAATAACACTGTACCTAAGATATGTGCTTAATAATTGTGTCACTGTGTCTGTTGTAATAATAACAGTAATTAAAAAATTAAAAGGAGTTAGATAAGATTTTTTTCAGGCAGATTGCTGTGTGTGTTTGAATTTGATAGCTTTCCAGACATGAAGAGTGAAACTCCAAGGGTGAAATATTATTCCTGACAAAAGGTGTCAAATTTGACTATTCTCTTCAGAAGGTAAAGGAGAATAAGAGTAAACAGTACAATGGGGGAGAGAACAGCTTGATGACATGGAGGGAGGCTACACAGTGTCTGATGTACTCCGTCCCCAAAGCCTCCTGGCAAATGTTGATGTGTCTGTGCATGTGTGAGAGGAAAGGGTGGCAAAGAGGCTGATGTCACATTCTGAGACATGTAGACTAGACAGAAGCACCCTGTGCTGACACAGCCTTTGACCTGCCAGCGCATGTTAAGGGCTCAAGTCTTTTAAGAGTTCAGAGAAGAGGTACGTGCATTCACATAGTCTGAACCAGAGGCAGTGCATAGGCACAATGTAGTTGAATCTTTCTGATGCTTAACAGACAGGAATGCCTCAGCTAATGTCTGGGGCCACATAATGGTAATGGGGACCATTTTGAATGGCTTTCCTCTGAGAGGCCTTTAAGGGCTCTCCAGGCCTTTGTTATTTGTTTCTTTTAGAACAGGTTCGTTAATCCCTGCAAATGTATCCATAGACAATTCTCAGCAGCTTTTACCTTTGCCCTCCTTTTCTCTCCCACTGTGTCCTAGTCTGGTTCCTTGTCCCTTTTCTTTTATTTCAGGAATTATCTGTTAAAAAGTAGAGTTTAAAAGGCTCATCTGGAGTCACATACTGTCTCTGCCACTGACTGGCTACATAATCTCAGAAGAGTCATCTTAATCTCTTTGATCCTCTAATTCCTCCTTCAGAATAGAACAGTGACTCTTACCCACGCAAAATTCCTACAGTAACTGTTACTTAATATATTTGCTAGTACAAGATTGGACCCCTAGTAAACAACATTTTGTACTTTTCCGTTTACAGTTGCCTTTTGAGCTTCTTACAGAAGGGAGATGCCACTCTCTTCTTCACCATCTAAGCTTACAGCAGCTGCTGCCATGATTTTCCTATGGAGAGTCAGGCAGGCGACAAGTGTGTTTTATGTGTGACATCATGTTGTCTTTCCTTGTATGTTCTCCAGCCATAGTGGACCTAGTCCAGTTTGATGAATGCACCATGTTCTCTTCTTACACGGGGTCCTTCTGCCCCAGTGTAATTCTGTCTTCCCGAGGATGTTTTTTCTCTTCTTGGCAAGTTTAAACTAATTTAGCAAATGTTTGACTTGAGAAGACTCTTTACTAGAAAAGCATTTAGTGATCTCCAAACAATATTAGTATCCACATTTGATGTTTCAATTGCATCATGTGCTTTGCAGTATTTTAACCTCCATAAACATTTAATTAATAAAAATTTTCGTTTCATACTCATATTTATTGTATGACTACAAGCTAGCTTTTATATGCCAAATATGGTGCCTGCATTGATGTTAAGAGTTCTCTAAGGGTTTCTTAGATTTTGAGCCTTAATATTATTCAAACTAATTGAAAATTGATGCCATCTGAAAGAGGTGTTATGTATACCTTGAGTGGTTGGCTATTCCATGTCTAGTATAGTACTGTGTGCCTAATAAATACTCAACAAATAGTAACCTAAATCTGAGTTATAGAGAAAAGCCAGAGTGCATGTACTTTAATGTACATTCTTGTTCTTTCATTTTTGAAAGCTCTTCTGATATCATTAGGGCATTATTTCCCATAGTGCTTGCTCTACAGCACTAGCTGAAATCTACTAACATTATGAAAAGGCTTTGTTCCATCTCCCTCCGTGAGATTTGCAATGAACATGAACGTTTTCAGTTTTGAGAAGTTTGGCAGTAATGGAAATTAACCATGTTGCTTAATCCAGTGTTTGTAAGTTGTATTTGATCATTGACTTCCTTTTACCCTGAATACCTGCTAGCATTTGGTATAATACAAAGTGTATAGGAAACTTAAGGACTAGCACAATTTTTTCACACTTCTTATAAATGCTAAAATATCCATTGAGTGTATGTAAAACTTTAGAACCTTCAACTCAACCAATACAAATGCCCTTTAACATACTTGTGCCTCTCTACAATGATGAAAGGCTTTGTTTTGGAAAATCCTTGGAGATCATGAAGTAGATGCATAATATTACTGCTAGGCATATGCAGAAGAGAGACATCATCAGCATTTTCTTTTGTAGTGTACTGTAATGGTCAAAGTGTCAGGCTCTTCAGGGCAGAATTTCTGGAGATAGTTTTGGTTCTACCACTTGTCATTTGTTAGCTTTTCTTCAAATTCCTTTCTTTACTATTTGGCAGTTGCCTCTTTTGTACGATAAGGATCAGATCTGAAGTGGCTGCATGTGGGTAAAGAGGGAATGAGATTACTGGAAAAGATTCCACTGAGGGTTTGTATGTGTGGGAAGAGAGACTCTTGCTCTAACTTTCCAACCTGAACTGCTCAGAGAAAGAGAGTTGAACATAGAGAAGGAGAACATGATTGTGTGGTCCTGTTCAGGCTCTGCTACCAGAGTTACTGACAAATACCTTGTTGTGGGCAAGAGCTCTATCTGTGGCTTTCGTTTTTATTGTCAAAACACGCAATTTTCCTCCTCTTGCTCCTTCATGGTATAAAATAATTGCATTCTATTCTTGGTTATCCAATATAGGAAGTCTATTTATCATGAGAAAATAAGAGAAAGATCCCAAGTCTCTGTTCTGTATATGTCATTCTGTGTTACAATTTCAGTTGCTCTCTATATCTTGCAGGAATATGTCCAAATGATATTCTTTGGCATATCACATGCTTTTTAGGTATTCCCTGAGAAAAAGTGTCTCATAGACAAAGATGTTGGGGAAATTCAACTTTAAACAAAGTTCAATGGACTACTCTACGTAGATGTTCTTAACAATATTGAATCAAACTCAGAAGAAAAAAAATAGTATATGAAGAAAAATAAATTTCTTCTCTCTACTGCTATCTATTTCTCTTTCCTAGAGAAAAGCAGTGCTATTACATAATCTCTAAATATATTCATGTATAAGTGGTCACATCTGTATATTTGCTTCCTAAATATATTCATATCAAATTGTCACATCTGTATATTTTTCCCAACACTTTGGTATTAGCATACTTCATATTTTGTTTGACCTTCCTGTTTCTCAACAAGTAAGCATTTTGTGAAGAATAATAATAGTTATTTTTTTATGCCTCTATTGCAGCACATTCTTTTATGGTAGTGGTTCTCAACTTGTGAGAAAGATCTTAATTTTCTTCATTTTACAGAGGGAAAAAGTTGGAAGAAGAGAGGTGATGAACTCGCCCTAGGTCACACTGTTATTGATAGAACTAGGTTCAAATAGTATTACTCGGGTTTGAGAGAACCTCCTCTCAACCTACCAAACACCTCCATGGTTACATAAAGATGCATTTAATTTTAATTTTAATTTTTTTTTTGTTTTTTTGAGACAGGGTTTCTCTGTGTAGCTTTGCGTCTTTCCTGGTACTTACTTGGTAGCCCACACTGGCCTCAAACTCACAGAGATATGCCTGGCTCTGCCTCCTGATTGCTGGGATTATAGGCATGCGCCACCACCACCTGGCTAATTTTTGTTTTTATATTTCAACTTAGTGAGTTTTCCTTATATAGATTTTTGTCTTATAGGTATAGATAGTTGTATTTAGTTTTTCACATTATTAAAGACTCAGTGTTTGACAAAAGTGATTTTACACATGAACAAATATATTCATAGCACAAATTCTTAAAAATAGAATCCCTGTATTAAATAATAGGAATATTTTTAATTATAATATTTGATGTAAAATTGCATTCCATAGGTACATTATCTGGTCTGGTTAAATTTCAGTTTGAATAAATTATAAATGAAAGAATATCAATTATCACCTTTTAGCCTAATAATTATCTATGCTTATATCAAGTAGTAAACCAAGACAGAATCTGCTTGAATAGTCTCCTTGATTCAGGCACTACAGTAGTTCTCTAAAGATAATTTTAAAATAAAATGAAACCAGACTAAAAGTAACTTTTTATTGTCAGACTAAACTGACATTTCTGAGTAACGTTAGTGACAAAGTATTTCTTCCTGACATGGATGACCCCTATCCTGGTCCCTACCTAGTACAGCCACTGCTTGTATGAATTACTTATGTGTATGAATGTCAAACCACTTAAAATAAAATTTTAGTTGGTTGCAATTTAATGTCTTAACAAAAGCTTTATCGAAGTATATACTATACATAATAAAACAAACCCACTAAACCTGTAGAATTTAATGGCATTTAGATTGGATTGATAGTTACATAGTCATTACAAAACTTATGAAAGCAGCTAGTAACAAAAAATTTACTAAGTTAACATAAGTGTGACAAATACATTCATTACCAAAATTAAAACATTACCACCACTCTTAAAACTTTCCCTATCTCTATTTCCCCAAT
Organism: Peromyscus attwateri; assembly: GCA_902168425.1. NCBI lineage: Eukaryota > Metazoa > Chordata > Mammalia > Rodentia > Cricetidae > Peromyscus > Peromyscus attwateri. The sequence continues at coordinate 44,681 of CABHPP010120449.1, read as the reverse complement.
TACATGGCTAGCCCTAGGGGACCCTTGAGTGCTTTATGTCTGTATTACCCATCTATATGCTTTGACCATGTTTACAGTGTCTGATGCGAATTCCTATCTTCAGAGCAGGCATTGAATCCAATTAGAGAGTGCATTTTCCATTGACCTGTGTGTGAGACTTTGAGTATAACCCGTTAGCTTTTCATCTTGGTGAATACCATGAAGACCTTTCCTGCAGTCTTGTAGTACTGTAGTTGTCAGGTTTCAGTGTCCTGCCTCATATCACTTGGTTTGAATTTCCCACAGTTCTCAGAGCATCTTAGCTGTTTGGTTGTCACAGCAGCAGGCCATTTTGATATTAAATCTTGCCACTGTTATCTCAGTTGCCAGCATCTACACACAGGGAGAAGGCTTGGCTTTTATTTCTGCTATTGCTGCTTCTCTGAGTATAGCCTTCTTCAAGTTGCTTAGAGTGCATATTGCTTTTCTGATAGCTGTATTCCAGCATTCCCCAGACTTACCTGGAAACTCTGCTTTACTCTACCCAAGAATTGTCTGTAATTGCCATCTTTACCAAACTGAATTTCTACCATACCCTAGCTTTGTTTGTATTTGAGGTCAAAATGTCTAAAGGCCAACAGTCTTTTTTTTTTTTTTTTTTTTTTGCGGGGTAGCTGAAACCAGTTGAATTTATGATGTCTTGATTTTTTTTTTCAGAAAATCTTGCTGTGTAGTCCTGTGGTGATATTGTGTTCCCCAAAATATTGTGCACCCTAATAAACTTATCTGGGGTCAGAGAACAGAACAGCCACTAGATAGACATAGAGGCCAGAAAATGGTGGCAAACACACCTTTAATACTAGCATTCTGGATGCAGAGATCCATTCAGATCTCTGTGAGTTCAAAGCCACACTGGAAACATCCAGGCATGGTGACACCCTCCTTTAATCCCAGGTAGTGATGGCAGGAAGCAGAAAGGTATATAAGGCGTGAAAACCAAAAACTAGAGTCTGGTTAAGCTTTTAGGCTTTTAGCAGCAGTTCAGCTAAGATTCATTCTGGGTGAGGACTCAGAGGCTTCCAGTCTGAGGAAACAGGATCAGCTGAGGAATTGGTGAGGTGATGAAGCTGTGGCTTGTTCTGTCTCTCTGATCTTCCAGTATTCACCCCAATACCTGGCCCTGGGTTTGTTTTTATTAATAAGCCCCTTTAGAGATTTGTGTTACATAGTCCTGTTTGGCCAGTGACTTGCCCCAATCCTCCTGCTTCTGCCGCCTGTGTGCTGGAATCATAGCACTAAATGTGACCTTATTTTGTTTCTGTACTGAGAAGTTTAAGAACCTTAGAAGTTTTGCTGTTTGCCGGGCGGTGGTGGCGCACACCTTTAATCCCAGCACTCCGGAGGCAGAGTCAGGCGGATCTCTGTGAGTTCGAGGCCAGCCTGGTCTCCAAAGTGAGTTCCAGGAAAGGCACAAAGCTACACAGAGAAACCCTGTCTCAAAAAAAAAAAAAAGAAAGAAAGAAATTTTGCCGTTTGATTATATAAAAGGAAGGAAGAAGAATAACAATAAGGAAAGAGATATGATGGAAAATGAGGGAAGAAAAGAAAAAAAAAAAGGACAGAAGAACAAAAAGAGAAAAATCACTACCTTGTAGGATGATGAACCTGGAGGCTAGGAGTAGAAGGAAGCTGTCGGGGCCAAGATTTGCAAACAATAAGTTCCTGTTGGGAGGCCTAATATTTTAAAATCTGTGTGTTTGTGGTTTTGTTTCATTAAATACCTGTTGTGTTGCCAAGAACTGTTTAGCAACTTGGTGCCAGACTTTCACTTCAGATTTTGTTCTGCATGCCCCTTATAATTTGTGAAAAGAACAAAACTTTTTATATAGAGAGTTCTAGTTAGGAAAATTTTAATTTAATTTAATTCAAATAAACATTTATAGATGGTTAAATATGTGTATGTATAAGGAAATTCTATTAGGTATAAACAACACAGGAGGACTAAAACCTGGAATCAAATGGTGAGATTAGTCACCATTTCACAGTGAGATATACCATAGGGTTGTGAGGACATAAGCATGGGGTCCTTAGTAAAATGACACTGAGATGATTTCTGTGCTAAGGCTTGAAGGATGAGCAAGAATGGAACAAACCCATAAAGAATGGGAAGAAGGGGAAATGGTGGAGAGTAGGCAAGAATTCTAGATGGAAGGAACTGGGTAAATGATGATATCCCTGTATAAATGTAGGTGAGCAAGTAGTTTAATATAACTCAGTTGGTTTTCTTTTGATTTTTAAACACATATGTGTTTCTGGTTACTCTTAGATAAAGGACTCAGAATTGAATTTTGACTGATTTTACAGCAACATTACTTTAATGAAAAGAACACTGCTCATGGAATAAGATATGCAATCATCCATTCATTCTCTTAACAATTATTGATTGTTATACACTAGAAACTATATTATGCTGAGGAATATACTCTTCTAATTGTGTAAGTTTGGACAAAGATCTTGATATTTTTGATTCTTAGTTTTATATGTGGAAAATGGAATATCAATATCATGCTTACAAAAATTGTGTTGTGGGTTATATTAAATCATATATAAGATGGCTAAGTGGGTAGAGGTGCTTGCTGATAAGCCTGACAACTTGAGTTTGATCCTTTGATCCCACATGGTGGGAGAAAAAAAAAAACAGATTTCGCCACATAGTTCATTACATGCATGCCAGAGCAGGTGCTCTCCATCTTAAAATTTTAAATAGAAATGCATAAACACGATTTAAACTTCATATAAATGTTCAAATAAACTCTGAAGTGCTATCCTAGTATTTTTACAAAATTTTTTTGATGTAAGTATTTTTTTTTTTGGATGAACTGAAATAAAGTTTGTTAGTTAGCAGAGAAATTTAGAAAGCACAGTAGGATATACTAGCCACTCTCCAGGTATTCCCCAATGCTTTGAACATAAACATATTAAAACAAAAAGTTTCTTGAGTGATATATTCAGTTATTTAACACCACTATGTCTTTCCACTCAAAGATTTTTCTCTTTGACTATTAAATAAGGATACTTCCAATGCCAAATATGTTTTTTTTCTATCAATAGCAACAACCTATTTTCCCAAAGGTCAATTACTACCTACGACCCTGTAGCTTCTGTTTCCTATGCTGAATGCCCTAAGCTTCTAATCATAACTTGGTCTTCCCAGTGACCAGTTCCCACCCAGAAGCTTTCCAGTAGGATACCTGGAGTTGCCTTACTGAATCAAAAGATTTTCCTGTCACTTAGGACCAAGGGATTTAGGATCTCTGTGACAGTCCTTGAGGTCAAGAGACCTTATGTAGGAGCAGAAGATACTTCTGGTCCTCCTGTCATTTAGGAAATCACTAACTACGGTTTTGTGACCAGGAACAAGTGAAAAATAAGATATTTCCATCTCACAACATCATGCCTCTAAGGCAGAAACCATTTTTTCTAAGGTCAGTGATTATTGTCATGAAGCTGAGAGCTTAGATCTTGTTTTGGAAAATGCCTTAGTATTAACATTCAGTTTCTTGAATATCTTGAAAGGCATCGCCAATTAAGTGTTCATCTAGTTGTAAATAGAAAGTGAAATTTTGCCCAGTGAGTTGAAAACTGTGCTTTCTAATAATTTTGTTATCATGCATCCAAGGGAAGATTAAAATTGTAAACATATTTGTGCGCACTAATTAAAAAAATTGATAAGCATTTATAAGGCTTTTACTAAAACCCCCAACTCTGAAATGCCAATTTCTTGTCCTGGAAGGAAATGCCTCCCTATGATGGAAAGAATCTTATATCTAGGAACTTCTTTGTTCAGTGTGGCATTCAGGGGTTTATGAACAAGTTTCTTAATTTATCTGAACCTCGGTTTACTTAAGACTAATTCTATTTATAAAATGAGGCAGACAGCATAAAGCATACCTACTAGACAGACCTAGGAAGTTGCTTTCGCTTCTCCTGGGTCACTTTGGGAAATCTACTTTTCCTCTTACCTTTTCTAAGTTCCCTTAACACCACTCCCTCATTCACTGCCTGACTTTCCATTTCTCATTCACAAGCATAACGGCCACAGTGCTCTGGAGGTTAAGTAAGCAAATATGCTATATAAAGGCACAAAGTATCACCTATGAGCGAGAGTTATTTTGGATCTAGAGAGCTCCTGGTGAGTCATTCATGAATAAATCTTCAGTACTGAAACAGTAATATCTCATGTATTTGTGTTAGCAAATAACACTATGAATGCAATGTTGTAAGCAAAGATAAGTAGAAAAGAAGTTTGGTGATACAAAAGTGAAAGAAAATAATTGACTGCAAATCTTCAAGTTTTTCTTTCACTTCTTTTTAGATTTTCCTTGTAATATTGGGATGCCAATATTACAGGTAGCAATAACAAAACCAATGATTAATAATACTTGTGATAATATCAATTCTGAGCTTATCGATATGGGAGGCCTATGTCAGAACTAGTGGATCTTACCTACTATTTCTCCTCTTGACACTCCTCATCATTAACTGATTCGGGGTGATAAGTAATTTTTCAATTACGAATGTCTTAAGTATAATTAATTTTTTTGAAAATATGTCACTCAGTATACAAATGATAGAAATGGAACAAAATATTTTGTATGTGAAAAAACTAAGAACAAGAGAGAGTTTAAAAGATGCTGTTCTTGCTTCCCCCCCCTTTCTCACTCCCCACATTTTGTCATATAGTGTTATAAAGTTTTCTCTTTAAATAGTTCTCAAAGTTGCTCCCTCTTTTCTATATTGCCTCTTTGGCATAAGCATTTAGATGCTAATCAGCCCTGGTTTAAATAGATATTTTTATTTTTCTTCACGTTTTTATTATCCTAAGCTTTCTTCATTTCAGTAAATAGCACACCCTGGGAGTGGCCCTTCTTTTTTCTTGTTTTCCTACCATGCTTTTAATCCATGTAGAAGTTTGATCAGAATATATCCTCTGTCTAATTATTTTTCATCACCTACACCACTTCAGTCATGATTTAGGCAATTATGATCTTAACTTCTGTTGCTTCATTGGCTTCCTAAATGGTCTGTGTGATTCTACCCTTGCCTACTTATAAGCCAATATTTATACATCATTTCCAGTGATTAAAAAATAATTTGGTTCCTCCCTCACATTCAGCTAGAGTGCACTCTGAACTTCTGCAAGGCATTACTACCTACCCCCCCCAGCCTCATAACCTTATTTCTCCTTATAGTATGCTTTGGCCACACTACTTTGCTGTCTCTGCACCCATTTCTATCTCAGTCTTACTCTTCCTCAGCCACCTCATGAAATGCTCTTTCTTGAGATCTATGTGTTGCAGCCTCTTCAATATTTAATTGTCTACTCCAATGCCTGCTCAAAAGAGACTTCCTGGTTTATCTGGTGACTGTTATAGTCTTTGTTCTTTTACCCGAAAGTTTGTGTTTTGTGTAGCTATTTTCAGAATCTGTAATCACTTATTCTTTTATTCTCTCTGAGTTTCTATTAGAAAGTAAGCTGTAGGCAAGAATTTCATTCTGTTCACCCCCATCTCTACCACCTAGACCAATGCCTGTTACATATAATGCTTAATAAGTATTTTAAGTGATTACATTTCTGCTAGGTAGGAGTCTCTCATCTTTTCCCAAGTTGGTATAGGAGGCTCCTTCTTGTCTTGAATGAATGCATTAAAGGCATCAAACTTTTTATAATGTAGATTCATCTTATAACTTGGGTTTTTATTATTTTTGCATTTCTTGGAATTGAACTCAGGTTCTCATGCATTTCTGGCAAGTGCTATACCACTGAGCTACATTCACTAGCATAAATTTATTTCAAATTATAGAAGATTTTTTTATAATATTAATTCCATCTACTTGTTTAACCACCTTGCTTATCAATGCCAATACTAGCACATTGTCACTCTCCTCCTCAAGTTTCCCAGAGTATAGCATGCTATTTATAATTTTATGGTGTGATCAAATTACTATTTTCTTTGAATATTCTGTTTTGTTCCATTTTTTTCTTGGACTGCTATTTTTCATTCTTCAGATGCCAATTAGGAAAATTAGATAACATTTTTGTATTTCCCATATTGTGTTGATCATGATTATCTTAATCCATTCACACACTTTACTCACATGCAACTCCTTTGAAGATCTAGGCAAGGAAGGCCTAGACTTTTTGACTTCTGTCACCCCAGTACAGTGCATGAGACCTGGGAACATGTTAAGGTAAATTGTTGCATGTGATTCCAGTTAGAGACAAATTAACTTCTAAAAAGATTCTGTTCTGAAAGAATTCTCTGCATTGGGATTTAAAAGTGCCATCTCAATACAATGAACATAAGAAAGATTTATGGATTTAGTGGCACACTACTCAAAAGCTATATACTAGGTATGGATATAATTTTGTGTTATTTGTAGCAATTTTCCCTTTCCAATGTTCAGTTAACATTTGGCATTTCATCCAAAATGTGTGAGAGAAAAATTAACATTTCATTATAAATACTGTAGTTGCAAATGAGCAAATCTCTCCCTCCAGAAAATAATTGTGTGCACAACTAATTTTTTTTCAAATTAAAAGTGAAATGTTTTATATGTACCATGCTACTCTTTCTGCGACAGACAGGGATGAATTAACAGCAATGACTTTTTCAGTATCTTGAGTCTTTTTGCCAAAATAATTTTTTGGCTATATTTATCTATTTTTGGTACTAGTAGGCTGCTGAAGGGTGAGAAGAGGACACCCTAGACATGTTAGAAATTATTGGTAGGAAATGTGGTAGTGGGATAAAAACTCAAAACTATTATATGCCATCCTGGAAGCCAAAGCTATCATCATGAATAAACCATTTTCATAAAGAATTTTTCTAAATATATCAAATTCTGTCACTGTCTTGATTTAGTTATGAGAAATGCAAGTGAATCATTTTCATCTTCTCTACTTTGAGGTGTTTAGTCCTGTGACCTAGGGTGTTTCATCATGAAAATATGTGATGTTGGCACTCCCATTACGGTTGGTAATACTAATCATTGATATATTTAGTAAGTTGCCCAGAAATACACAACTAGAATATGATTGAGCCATTTTATAACCTTTATTGTGATTATAAAAATGAAAGTTCATATTTTCTTGACTGAATAGTCTAGTAAAATTGGGAAATATACATGAATTTATTCATTTTTCCAATGAACGTTTACTGAGTGCAGGTTGGATTTTATATGAGTAATTCCTAAGCATTTTTCTTCCTTTATGTTCTCATAGCCTTTCTGTATTGATACTCATTGTATTATATTGGCAGTAAAAAAGGAAAATATTAAAGATAAGGACATTGAGGTCTTTTAGTATTTGTTATTGAGTGCTTACAAAGAGACCATGTAATAAACTTTGTCTAGTTTATAAGTTATCAACACCTCACTGTAAGTTCAAAAGTAGCCCAAACTAGGGTGATAAATATGGACTATATAATCTAATACACAGTTTGATGTGTCCTCACAGGTGATAAGGTGTAAGTTATTTTTCTCTTTTAGATTTTCAAATAGCACCCCCCCCCCTTTTTTGGCAATAGGCAATAAATGTTCAGATCCTAATTATTAGTGTTTATATATATGTAAGAAGTTGTGAGAGTGGGTATAGACTATAAAATAGATAGTAGATCACAAGAGAGAAATAAGAGGTGTTGAGAAAGGGGAAAGGGGAAGTTACATATGATAGGAAATGCAAAGGAGGCTCCTGGAGATAGAAAGGGATATGGGAGGGAAAGGGACAGGGAGAGAAACAACAAAAACACACTTTATTTGAAAAAATGTCACAATGAAACATAATTCTTTTATGGAGATTTTGTTTATTTTTCATGTATGTGAGTCTTTTGCCTGCATATATATCTGTGCACTACACAGGTGCTGGTGTAGTCAGAGGTCAGAAGAAGGCATTAAATCCCCTGAAACTGGAATTACCAATGGTTGTGGAGCACCATGCAGGTGCATTCTGTTTCTCTTTGCAACAGATGGAGACTACTATAGAAAACCACAACCTATCAAAATGGAGCGTTGTGAAGCCCAAGTCCAACAGATACATCTACAAAGCAACTCCCCCACCTAAGGCTCAGGGGTCATTGCAGACGAAGGGTGGAAAAATTGAATGAGCAAGATGATTAGGCAGTTTGCTGGGAAACTGTGTCTGCTAGGAATGTCGAGGTTAACCTACATACTGTGCAATAACAAGTACCCTTAACTTCTGTGGCACCTCTCCAGTCTCAGAAACTCAATTCTTTGTAAGCTAATAATTAAAAGTTGGGCTATTGAGATGGCTCAATGGTTAAGAGCCACTTATTGTTCTTTTTGTTCTGTGGTTTCTTTTATATTTAGAAATTATAATTGCACCATTTTCCCCTTCACTTCCTGTCTCCAAACTCTCCCATATACTCTTTCTTCCTCTCTCAAATTCATAGCCTCCTTTTTCATTAAATTTTACATGCATATATGTGTGTATTATTCCTAAATACAACTTTCTCAGACTGAATAATGTTGCTTGAATATATATATATATGTTTGGTGCTTACCATTTGGATTGGATAACCGATTAGTGTGCTTTTCCCTAGGGAAGACCAATTCTCCTGCTCTGAGCATTTCTTAGCTGCCTGCAGGGTTAAGGCCTAGTGGGCTTTCCTCCACCCCTTTCACATGTTTATTGTTGTTGTCTTTGTCCAGCTCATGTTTAGAGAGTCATATTGGTGAGATTTTATGGCTGTAGCTTCTGACATTGCAGGGAGGCACAGTTTCACAGCAAACTCCTCAATTCTCTTGTGTCCCCCTAATCTCTCCTTGTTACTTTCTGGGTCTGTGGATTGTAGCATGATTATCCTCCACTTTACAGCTAATATCCACTTATAAGTGAGTATGTACAATGTTTATCTTTCTGGATCTGGGTTTCCTCACTCAGGATGATGTTTTTCTAGCTCTATCTATTCTCCTGCATATTTCATGATTTTTTTTAACATTGAATAATAATAATCAATTGTGTAAATATACCACATTTTCTTTATCCATTCTTCGGTTGAGAGACATCTAGGGTGTTTCCAGTTTCTAGTTATGAATAAAGCTGCTATGAATATAGTTGAGCAAGTGTCCTATCTCAAGACTCCACTATACCACTCCTGGGCATATACCCAAAGGATGCTCCATACTACAACATGATCTTGACCTAAACCAGGGCAGAGGCAAGATGTAACAGATAGTTGAGATGTAACAGGTGATAAGAATGCTATCTGTCTTCAAGATGCCATATGTGTGTAGACTACTTCACCTAGACATTGCATCCATTTCATTCTTTTTTTTTTTTGTTGTTTTTTTTTTTTTTTGTTTTTCGAGACAGGGTTTCTCTGTGTAGCTTTGCGCCTTTCCTGGAGCTCACTTGGTAGCGCAGGCTGGCCTCGAACTCACAGAGATCCGCCTGCCTCTGCCTCCCGAGTGCTGGGATTGAAGGCGTGCGCCACCAACGCCCGGC
>CABHPP010120449.1:14040-34547 GCA_902168425.1 Peromyscus attwateri | reverse complement strand
TCTCTCTGTGTGTGTGTGTGTGTGTGTGTGTGTGTGCTGGGAACAGAACCCAGTTCTTCTGGAAGAGCAACAAATGTTCTTAACCACTGAGCCATCTTTCCTACCACTTCTTTCAGCTTTCTTATTTGTGAACAAGTAAGGGGGAAGTTCTAACGTTAGAAAGGTAGAGCTAGAAAGACATTTTTTAGCTACTATTTTAAAATACTTCTTAGTTTTCACTGCTATTCCCAATTTACAGATTAGGAACCAGAGAAGTTTAATATATACACCTGACTGTGGAGTTCTGATTTCACCAGCTTCAAAGCTAGTAGTCTGAAGCCTGTAAAGGTTCCACACATAACCTAGATGGACTCACTACCTAGATTTTAATAGCTACTTGATGTGTCCTCACCTGTGTCCTGCCAGTCCTCTCTCTAGAGCTCTTGGTTTGTCTTCTGCTTTATGTGTTGTAAGGCAAATTGGAGATAGTTAAATAGTCTTGTTAGTTTCTCTAAGTCCATCTTTCTATACAGTGATATAGTAGAATTATTATATCATCAACTTGGATTTACTTTAGTAGCATTGCTTTAATAAGAAAAATAAAGCTAATGCCTTCACAACACTAAGGACTTAACTGATTTATGAAGATTGGGTTTAGTTTAATGTTATACAAAGCTAGGAATTTGAAGAGAAATTTTAATTAAAAGAACTTTAGTTGAGAGACTTAAATAATAATTAAATGCCACTGTACCTTGATTAATACTGTCCATTCTGGGCACATAGAAGTTAGTAGAAAATTATGGAAAGCAAGCCACCACAATTTAAGGTATTAAAGTGTTGATTTACTTTTATTAACTTTCCTAAAGGAAAGGTGTTTCTTCTTCATACTTTTATTTTCAAATATACTTTTGCTATATTTTAGTTTTTCTTCATTAGTATATTTATCCTCTTTACTTGGAGATATGCATTTGATTCTGGGATATAGAGAGGAATTAGAAATTATCCCGAGTACTTACTGGCTACTGGTGTAAGTGGAGTGATGCATACACTCACAATAACAGTAACAAAATATCAAGTGCTTTGATTATTGAGAGGGAAGATTGTAGAAGGCATGAGAACAGGGATTATTATTTTTTTCCCAGAGGATCAAGGATGGTATCTAATAGAGAAGTTTGCATTTGAGTCAGAGTTTGAAGAACAAATAAGATTTTTGCCTGCTGAGAAAATATGGAAAGAATCATCAGGATGGAGGGAGCAAAGTCAGGAAGAATGAAAAGATATATATTTAAAGAGAGCACAGGTAGAGTTTATATAGAAGATAAAGGAAGATTAATCTATGGAAGCAAATTGTACCCCCCCCCATCCATTTGAGATGGATGTCTCATTACATAAAATTTCTTTCGTATTATTCAAAAGCATTCTTTTTATATTAAAATTTAATCTAATTTTACTTGTGATATTTAGTTTGCTTTTACTTTTTGTGAACACTTCTACAACTCTGGACTCATTGCTTATAATAAAGCTCAAACAAATTTCAAATTCAAAACCATGTAAAATTGCCTCTGAGAGTTTTCATTGCCATGATTATTACTTTCCCTCATATGAGTACATATGTGGCTGGCACACCTGTGGGCTCCTCAGCATGAGTCTGCTTCTCTGCTGCCCTGTACACCAGACTTATTGTATTTGTCCCCTATTTCTTCAGCTCCCAACTCATTCTTAGGCCAAGGGCAGGTTGCTTTCTTCAGACCACTATATAACCTGTGTTCATTTTTTTTCTTTGTTGAAATCCACTGGATATCAGGGCAGAGAAAGGCTCCAGGAACTATGTCCATGAATCTTTTAATGCAGATCCATAGGGTAAAGAATGTAAAATGAAAAGAACAATAAAAGGCCAGTGTCACTCGAGGTGTACCACTGTTGGTCTGGAAGGTAAAGGTAAAGCAGAAGCTAGCAGTGGTAAAGAGGACTGCCGGGAAGGAGGAGAGGTGCATGCTGGGAAGGGGTGGCTCAGGGTCTGTTGTAAACAAGGTTTGCAACAGGCATGCTTCTTTGATTCTTACTCAATAATGTATTCTTAACATTAACACTTGTAAGTAGATAAAGGTGGAAATAGAAGAAATACAAATAAGCAATTATGCATGTTCCTTAATCCATACAATTATGTAAAATTATTAATGCCTTCCAGATTTAGATAGAATAATGGTTTCTAAAACTGAGATCATGTTGTGTTTTGTCACTTTTTAATTCAACTTTTGGTTATCAACATATTTCTATGGCAACAAATATATTTATGTATCATAACTTTATAATGCCTGTATACTATTACTTTGTAACTAAGCAATTTAAATTTTATGCTAGGTTATTTATATTTTCATACTGTTTATTGGTAAAGGTGACACAATACTGAAGAAACCTCATAAAATACATTTGTGCTCATCTTTAATTATTTTCCTAAAATTAAGTCTTAAAATTACTGAGTCAAATTATCTGTTTCTAAATTATTTAAAAATAAGTGTTAGCAAATTACCCCATAGAAGGATTTGGACCAATTTATGCTTTCATCATGTATATACTAGATGAAAATAACCCTGACAGTGATGTAAGTTGTTATTTCACATCTTTTCCAATTGGTTAGGAAAAAATAGTGCTTTTATGATTCATTTTTTTTCTTATTTTTCTAGTTATTAGTGAGTTTGGATAGTTTTGCATCTAAGATTGCACTCTTGGTAAATTTTCCACTCACGATTTCATTTGTTTTGCTACTAATGGTAACTTACCAGTTTGACTTCAGTTTTACTTTATTAAGGGGGAAAAAGTTCCTTCCAGTCTGGATGGGTTCTGCTTGCTGAAATCTGTTCATTGACATTTATTCATAGAATATAAAATGAAAACTAAAAGCAAAACCAGTATATCACATACCACTAAAAAACAAACACATGCAATCAAAGAAAACTCACACAATCTGGTGTAATACAGTATTCTTCACTGTTATGTGTGTGTATTGTCTCAAGCTACACAGAAATGGCAGCGGAATGGTGTGAGGACTGGGGGACTTTCTTTCTGTGATGGGACCTCAAATCAGCACTCTTTCCATTTTCTTATTTTTTAAAATTTGCTTTTGATATCCTGTTTAGAAATCAGCCTAAGATCTTCAGACATTAAATATTCTTAAAAGAATATGATATAGTGGAAACTAAATAAGGATATATATATATATATATATATTTTTTTTTTTTGGTTTTTCGAGACGGGGTTTCTCTGTGTAGCTTTGCACCTTTCCTGGAACTCGCTTTGTAGACCAGGCTAACCTCAAACTCACAGAGATCCGCCTGGCTCTGCCTCCCGAGTGCTGGGATTAAAGGCGTGTGCCACCACTGCCCGGCTTAAATAAGGATTTTATAGGTTCTAATTAAAGAAAAGTTAGTAACTGTTAAAAGGAATTTGATAACAATTTTTTTCTGAAAGATTATTATGGGGAAATAAGTTTAAATATCTAGAAGAATGAGTAAAAGAAAATCAGCATGAAAAATTCCATGGCAGATAAAAATGTAGCATACAGTTGTTATTAAAATCAATCCATATGAGTCTATTTATTGGGTAATAGGGACTTATTAAGATATAAATTGACAAAATACACTCACAAATACGGAACAGAGTAGACAGCTGAAGCCATCCTCTGATCTGACCTGGAACAAATCCACATCACAGGCAAGAACAGGGAGAAGGGGCATGTGACCCTTCTCCCTCTCCTTTAAAGAGGTCCTGTAAAAGGGCAGGAAGCACCGCCTCCTTCAGGCCCTAGAGCCCAAGGTCATGGGCAGAGCAAATACCACTACAAGTTGTCATATAATCATTTGTTTTTTATTTTGTCAACAATTTTATTTTTTGCTTTTCATTTTGTAACATAGATAATCTTTTATTTGTCTATTTTAGTATTATAGTCAGTCAGACTTTTTCACATAATGTATAAGTAATATCTAAATAGCAAATACTTTTGTGGTCTTTTATTTACATTTCATTCCTTATTATATCTGTAATTTATAATAATGCACAAATTATTTCAATATAAATATATTATGTATAAATATACAATATATTATAAATATGTCATATATTATCATAATAAATGTCATTTTAATTATAGAGTAATTATAGAATAATGAGAGTTCTGTTTTTCTTAAAATGTATAGTTGGATATTCTTAGTCATTCATTTATCCATTTATCCTTTCTCAACTGGTTTTAAATGCCATCTTTTTAATGTATAAAACTTATGCTCTTGGATTAGTATAATAATTCATTCTACTCTTTTCTACTAAGATGTTTATTTGATGGCTATAATGTGCTACTTCATATACTGTTATTTTATAAAAGAGGCAATATAAAAAGGCAAGAGTCATCACATAATGAAGGTTAAGGTAGTTTTTTTTTTCTGTTTTATTTCTTATCTTCCTAGGCAGGAAATGAAAACAATAGTGTCAGGAAGTAAAAATGATAGCTACTAAACCAAAATATTACATTAGATCATTTTTGTCTGAAGTCTTAGGCCCAGAAAATTTGTGGGTTCAGAAGTATAGCATGGTTTAACCCCTTATGGCTATTGACATGTAATACAAACATTGATGATGTGCTTCTTCTTGTATCTAGAAGACAGAAAGTTGTATACTACTTATTATAATATTGTTTTGTTCTTGATTTATCCTGAGACAGGGTTTTACCACATAGCTCAGGCTGGCCTCAAACTTATGATTCTGTTTTCTCAACCTCTTGAGTACTAGGGTTGTAGGCATCTGCCATAGTGCTTCATCTATATTATTTTAAATAAATACAAATATTCTTTTTTTTTTTTTTTTGGTTTTTCGAGACAGGGTTTCTCTGTGTAGCTTTGCGCCTTTCCTGGAGCTCACTTGGTAGCCCAGGCTGGCCTCGAACTCACAGAGATCCACCTGCCTCTGCCTCCCGAGTGCTGGGATTAAAGGCGTGCGCCACCAACGCCCAGCAAATACAAATATTCTTATCACTGTTTCATTGTGAATAGAGTTTTAAAATTCTCCATTCTAATAACCATGTTTTTTTTCTCCTTTCTTTTCTTTTTAAACTGTTTTGGTTTTTAAAACTATTTTTTTTATTAATTCTTTGATAATTTCATTTAAAGTCTTTTGTACAATCCTTGTACTCCTGAAGATGGGACCATCCACTGGAATATAGTTGCCTACAAGGAGCCACACTGTTAAAGAAAACTGAGTTTCCCTCTCACAGTAGCCATTAACTGTCAGTAGCTCCTCAGTTAGGGGTGGGGACTCATGAACCCTTTTCCACCCTGCATTAGAATGTTGACTGGTTTGATACTGTGAATGTCTTAGGCAGACAGCCCCAGCTGCTGTGAGTTCATGAGTGCAGCTTGTAGCAGTCATGTTATATCCAGAAGACACTGTTTTCCTCTTGTCTCCTTGGCCTCTGGCTCCTACAATCTTTCCATCCTTCTTTTCTGCATTGGTCCCTGAGACCTGAGGGTTGGAAGGTGATAGAGAGGTCCCATCTGTGGCTAAGCACTATATTGACACTCTCTGCATTTTGACCATTTATGATTTTCTGTAATTTTGTTTGTTGAGATAGGGTCCCCCTGTGTTTGCCATCTAAGACTATTGTGGTGTTCCCTTTGTAGTACAGGGCTTTAGGCCCCTGGTCCTCTAATGCCAGCTTCCTCTTTGCTAGGATGACAGGCATGTGCCACTGCTCCTGGCTCAGTAATGGTTTTTCCATCAGGGGTTTTGTCATCTTCCTGGTACTATTTACTGATTCTGGTTTCTTGAAGACTGACATAATTGCTTTTTTAGAGATAGGTCAGATCATTCCAGGTTAGGTGGGGACTCCTACATGGGAAATTTGACTCTAAGTTCTGTTAAGGAACTTGTCTGTCTGAGAGGTCTTCCTCTGAAAAGTGACTCCCAGACCTGTTAATCCAGGAGGATCTGTCCATGAGGTTTTCTTTTTGATCAAGGGCTGCTGCGTGTGCCCTTGATAAGAAAACCCCAAATTCCTCTTTCTAGGAATGTTACCTTTTTGGTTCAACAGCAACATTTGATTGAACATTTATTCTCTTATAAGTAACTGTCATCTTTAATTGACATTTCATTGTGAGAGGAGCACATTGGCTATATCAGCTGAATTAGTCATGGCTTGCATTGTGGTTGATGGCAATGTACACATTGTTCTTTAGAAAAATATCTCCTGATGAATGGTTGGTGTGTGGGAGCCTGCTCCCCACTTTTGAAGTGTTCTTAGGTGAAGGAGAGAGGAATGAGGAAATATCAGAAAGAGAGACCTAGCCGACAAGAAGAAAGACAGAAACACAGGATAGCTTTGGGAGGGCCTGGGTCAATACCCAACAGCCTTGTCCTTTATTGAAAAGGACTTTTTATAACATGTCAAGGGGAGAGACAAAAGAGTTCTTCCTTGCAAGGTCAAAGCACACACAGTACAGCCAAGTGTAGACCCTTCCAAATACCTGGTAAACAGGCCTGTGGCCAAATCGTCCCCTTACGCAGCCCTGCTGGGTAAAACAAGCTCAGATTCTCTGACTCTGAGTTAGCTCTCACTAGGAAGCCTCTGTGGGCTCTCACATTTGTGTAAATATTTTTGGTTTTCAGACTAATAAACGTATAGAAATATACTAGATCTTAGCCATATTGTGGCATTTGGGTATATTTTCTATAACTATTGATATTTCTTTGTATAAATGATGATGATGCCTGTCTCACAAGGCTATTGTGAGGATTCAATGAATTTAAAAATATAATGAAATGTAAAGATATCTTTTAGTCAGTGCTTAAGAGATATTTTCAAATCTGTGGTTATATTTAGAAAGTTGATAGAGAATTATAGAAATAGGACATGTTGCAGATAATCTGGATCCTATTGTTCAGTGACATTCCCAAATCTTAGCTCATTTTCTATCTCTTAAGTCTAGCACATAGTCTGACCCCATGCTTATATAAATCATGTTGAGGGCTACCCATTCCAGAGGCCAGGTGGCTAGGAATATGTTTCCCTCAAAGATCATTGTGATCCTGAATTGGAAGCCCAGTTGCCAAGCCTCTGAAGAACTCAAGGATGCTAAACAGGCAAGAATGTGCTTAAGAGATTTTAGAATTCTAGGGAAATCTGCATAATGTATCAGCAGGAATGTAAAAGTATGATAAAATGTTCATGATGGTGCTAATCATAGGAACGGAGGAAATTAGAGAAATGCTAAAACAATGGACTGGAGACCTAAATACCAACAATGATGCATTTTCCACTCAGAATCTTAATCTCTGTGCAGAAAGAGATCTTGGTAGCAGAGCTTCTAAGAAAGGAAAATAGAAACAGAAGAGGGACAAGTGCAAGCACACTGACGGCCATTCTTTAGTTGGAATGAAGAGTTTTGTCACCAGAATTAATGCTTCATGTTTGTCTCTTGTTTTCTAAATTACCAGGTCAGGAACAGGCAAAGTTTAAAGGTACCTGCTGAGTATAGATAGGCACATTTAGAACTGATAATGGATGTTGGGAACCTCGACTTCTGAAGTGTAAGAACTGAATTGGTGGAGTAAAGGAAGGTAAAAGACTGAACAGGATAGTGGGTGAGGTAAAAAGCCATTAACTTGGGAGAAAACTAACTTATGGGTTTAAATTCTAGGACCTATACATATACTTGATTAAGGGTGGATGTGACAGTTGGAAGTGATCAGAACTTTGCTATGGAATGCTAGAACCAATACTGTCTAAAGAGAGTGTAGTAAACTTATTGTCTGTTTTGGTATTATACTCAGTCAGACTTTTTCACATAATGTATAAGTAATATCTAAATAGCAAATACTTTTGTGGTCTTTTATTTACATTTTATTTTTTATTATATCTGTAATTTATAATAATGCACAAACTATGTCAATATAAATATATAATGTCCTATACATCCTAACAAGTTAAATGATTGTGTCAGGAGTGAAAAAAACTACAGTAGATTATCCTTAACTCCTAACACTATAGAAAAGACACTATGTTCATGTACATGGAAAGGGAATAGCAGAATATGCATAGGCTTCAAAACATACATATAGGTATTTGAATATTTGTGTTATGGCTACATATGTGATCTTGGGAACAATGAGAGCTTAATGAAATAATCTTAAATCTTCCAAATAATGCATGAACTACAGTGAGTGCTCAGACAGTAATAATTCTTGATATTTATTCATTTATACTAACACATTAAACTAAATGCAATTGAAAGTACTTGGTAAAATTTTTAACAACTTTCTTCTAGCTTGAAGTGTATCACAAAAACACAATCTTCAATTGGAGTAATATGCAGCTCAACTCTAACAGGGGAACTATACAACTAATTTTATATTTAATTAGACAATGAACATACAAAGCCTGGATAAGTATTTCTGTGCATCATGCAATTCAAATTGCAGACCTTTATGTAGGGAAAGAATATGAATTTTATTATCACAAAGGTATGAATTGGAATCTCTTTTCTGTCATGTGACTTAGGACCATGTAATGATGAGGATAAAGTAGGTTTATATGTCAGGATAGATGTTACAAGCATGCTCCATGTTCCATTCATTGCTTTAAACACTGAAAATTATATAGTTCAAGGTTGTTAGGTCTGGCATCATGTCATACAGCTCACAGTCTAAGTTGGTTTCAGACACAATACATGGCATAACTGAATGGCATCATAAAGATGAGGAAAGTTTACAAATAAAGCCTGAAGGATACATAGTCCATCTATATAGATTGGGTTTGTTTAACTGAGCAGTTCTAGTATGACATAATAAAGGCAAAGTAAAATATGTACACCTTTCTACATGAATTATAATGTATGTATATAGGGTTTAGGGTTTTTGTTATTGTTGTTTTAAGGGGTTTTTGAAATCGTTCTTGTATTATTAATCATTTTGCTTGTACTCTAAAAGTCAGAGCTTCTTATAAGGCAAGTACTGATCAATAGTAATGTGGCATCATAAAAGAACCATGGGTATTTAAGGCCCACACTTAACTAAGGGATCTACCTCATCTCTTAATAGATCCATGACCTTGTAATAGATCCATGACTTTGACTTATTAGATTTTATCAGAACCTTAGCTATATTATCTCAAAATGGGGATAATTACATCGCATAGGTACTGTGAGAATTAGAATATCATTACAATATTATAGCTGCTGAGCAAATAAGGAAGTGCCTCTTATTTAACAGGTACATATAATTGCAGCCATGATTTGTATTTTACAATAAGTCACACTTGTTTTCAGTTTGTGGATCCCACCAGTCTTTTGCTTTCCTCAGTTTCATCTGTGGGGTTTGGAATTTAAAAGAGTTGCTAGAATATGATTTTTACTTACTTCTTATTTTTAAAAGAGACTTTAAACATTTTAAAACTTATTTGTGTGTGTTCATGGATATGTAGATGTGTGTGTGTGTGTGTGTGTGTGTGTGTGTGTGTGTTGGGAGGTGTGCACATGAGTGCATATATGACATGCTTATGGAGGTCAGAGGACAACTTGTGGGAGCTGATTATTTTTCTACTATGTGCGTCCCAGGGATATAACTTAGGTTGTCAGGCTTGAGGAAAATGTCTTTACCTAGTAATCCATTTCTCTGGCTGTAGGGTGGCAATTTCTATCTCATTCTTTTGATAGAATCTGTAGACTAGGGCTATTAAATACAAGTTGAAAGAAATTCTAAATAGCTCTGCAGAGGTGTGGTATGACACTATTTAAGGGGAGATGTGTACAAATCTCTACTCACCTAAGACTGGGAACAAAATAAAAATACCACCAAAGTCCATTTTGGTGAGCCAATGAGTTTTATTGGAGTTAGTTACAGGAATATGGGTGAGGAGTTACTTAAAGGACTAGAAATGACTAAAATTCAACTTTATTATCAAAGCCCACCCAATCCATCATGGATAACACCTCTTGAGAGCTGGAAACCTGGAGCACCCTGAACAACTTGCAGGCTGCTCAAAAGATGGGAGATAAGACAAATGCTACAAAACATGTAAATCAGCTAGAGGGATCACTGTGCACTTCTTTTGTTAGCTCAGGTCTTCAGAGCATACTTGTAGATTTAGATGCTGGGATTCCACCCCCCGTTATCCTAATTATCTTATGTAGTATCTCTCTAAATTGGTACACAATTTGTAAGTAAAAATATTAACACATAATTAAACCTAGAGGCAAATGATGAGACAATTCCCTACTCTTCAAATCCATCATTATTTCAAATTTTATTTCTCACCTTAATATCTGCATTCATTTTCTTCCTTGGCTTTTTGTATTTGTAGTTTTCTTTCCTTATTTCTCAGTCTGCCGTACAAATTGTTGTCAAAATCATCTTTCTAAAGATCCATTTAGATCTTATACATTTTGAGTCTATAATTCTTTGGGATTTTGTTTGCTTTGCATACTTCTCTTTTATCTAGAAATCCTGTTCTTCTAATAAAACTAAATTACTCTAGGTGTATTTCTTGCTAACCTATAGCTTTGAATGATATACTTTTGTGCTTCTAAAGCTGTGTATGTGTTTTTAGGTCCAAATACACTGTAATTGTTTACTTATCTATATTCCTTTAGGTCAGCTAGCAATTTTTCGTTATTTATTATCTAGCATGTTATGTGATAGTAAAGGTTTCTTTTTGAGTGAATGAATGGATTGATTAAACAAGAATTAGAAATGCTAGCAGATGGTGCTGATGGTTCAGTGAATAAGTGCACTTGCTACTCTTTTAGAAAACTATAGTTTAGTTTCCAGCACCCACATCAGGTGGCTCACAGCTGACTATAATTCCAACTCCAGGAGATTCAGTGTCCTATTCTTGCCTCCATAGACACCTGCACATACTTATGAATACACACATACACACACACACACACACACACACACACACACACACACACACACACACTTTAATAAAACAAATGCTGATACTTTAGGAGTAGGATCATAAATATATAGAAACTATCCTGGGACAGTTGGGGATCCTAGCAAGTTTGTAATGGTAATTGCATAGGGATGATATATTGATTAGGACTCCTTGCTTGTAAGTGACAGAAATAAACACAACATGACTTTTCCAAAACTTGTGAAATTCCATACAAATGAATTCCAAAGAGAATTAATTAGATGAATTCCCAAAGAATTCAAAAGAATTATGAAATATTCATAAAACCAATGAAAACATGAAAAAATTCAAAGAGAATACTAGTAATTAAATAAAATGTGGATTTTATTTTCCTTTACAGCTGAATAGTATTCCATATTGTATATATACCACATTATTTTCATTATTCATTCACCAGTTGAAGGGCATTTAAGTTGTTTCCATTTCCTAACTATTGTGAATAGAGCAGCAATGAACATAACTGGGCAAGTATCTGTGGAGTAGGATGCTGAGTCCTTTGCACAGATACCAAGGCAGGATATAGCTAGGTCATATGGTAGATTTTTATTTTTATCTTTTTGATGATTTTACGCAGTGGCTGGACTAGTTTGCAACCCCATCAATAGTGAATGATGGTTCCCTTTTCTCCATATCCCTTCTGACGTTTGTAGCAGTTGTTTCAATATCTGATATAAAAGAATAACTCAAAATAGAGATGTAAGTGCTGAAAAATCAAAATGAAAATTTAAAAGTTAAAATCACAGTAAATAAAAACATGTAGATATTACTCAATAACTATTACTGAAATGATAAAAGGCTAAATAAGTTCAGAGTATAATATCTGCTATGTTTTAGATTAATGACTCCTAGAATTCACTGTCAAACACTTATTTCACAGAGAGGTACTATTAGGAGATGTCATGGATCTTTGGTGAAGGATTGATGGGAGGTTCTTAAGTTACTGTGGGCATGTCTTAAACAGGATTCTGGGACTTTTGAAACTTCCTGTTTTGGTCTGTTTCTTGAGTCATGAAGTTAATGAAGTAAACATTTTTCTCTGCTGTGTGCTCCCACAATGATGTATTTCCTTGCCAGAAGCCAGACAATGAGCCTGACTTAAAAAGTAATCCATTTGCTTTCTTCTCAAGTAACTCTATTACAGTACATCTGCTGCCTTATATATCTGATGACTACCTGACTTAATTTTAGAACATGTACTTCTGCTATTGCTTTTACCTTTAAGTCAAAAATAAGTCTATGTCAAAATAAAACTTGTTTTCTTTTTGTAAAGAAACTTATGCTCACTGTTTGAATTTTTTAAAAAATAGTAATGGAAAGCTTGATAACATGGTACTATTAATCTAATATTTGCTGAGGTGATTAATATTCTTAATTTGATAGGACTTAACATTACTATGGAAATAAATCTCTAGGCATGTCAATGAGGAATTATCTAGGTTAGGTTAGTTGAGGTGAAGAGACCCCTACTAAATATGGGTAGTACCACTCCATAGACTGGGAACTCAAGCTGAATGATAAAGAAAAAGCAAGCAGAGCACAAGCATATATTGCTTTCTTGTTTCTGACTATGAACACACTGCGATCACCTGCCTCTTGTTCCTGCCACCATTTCTTCCCTGCCCTGATGGACTGTATTCCTAATAACTGTAAGCAGAAATGAACCCTGGCTAACTGAAGTTGTTTATATCAGGTGTTTAGTTGCAGCAATGAGACAAGTAAGTAATCCATTTGCTTTCTTCTCAAGTAACTCTATTACAGTACATCTGCTGCCTTATATATCTGATGACTACCTGACTTAATTTTAGAACATGTACTTCTGCTATTGCTTTTACCTTTAAGTTATTTTAGGATTGCACAGTAAATGCTTTTGCTGTCCAATTAGATGCCACACACAGTGTCAGACAGAGAAAACAGTGCTTCTTTTCCAGACAATGTACCCGCTGCTCTGCTATAATTGATGTTTGTGGAAAGAACTCATATTATATGTTCCAAACTCTTTGTCATCCTCTGCTGAACATACATTTGATTTTATTTCTAGATGTTGATTTGTCACTTGGCATGAAGAATTTTTTAGCAATGTATTTAAATTTGATTTTTCATGTGGTTGCAATGCCACGGGAGACTGGCTTCTGCAGTGTCCACTTATCTATTTTTGTGTTCAACTATCCAAAGAGGGGATATTCCTTTGGACAGTAAATGTGAATTGCTGTATACTTAAATTTTACTTTCTATTCTTAAACAAAGACAATTTTTATTCTGTAGTTTTTCTGTTTATTGTTCTGATCCATGTTTACAAGTTCCTGTTTTTTTTTTAATTTGTGTGAAATATTTCCAAAGTGAGACAAAGTTTAAACATGAGATCAAGAACATGAGTAAAAAAGTATTTCGAACTCTTCAGATTTTATAGTTTATTCTTTCTGTATCTTCTTATACTACAACATAGACTTTCCAATAAGGTAAGGTTATTTGCTTGATGCTACTTTTCTTCACTAAAAAGCAAGGCATTGCTTTGTGCAAATTCTTTTCTATAACATATATATGTAGGCAATTGCTGTTCTGAAGACTAGGAGCCTAATCTTGGCAGTTATCTGTTCTGCAACATAAGATGTCTATGGAGTCTCCCCAGGAGACAGTTTAGTCTGGTGGACTGTTCTTTCTTAGGCTAATTACTATCTGTCCTCTTCCCTGGAACAAAAAGAGTTGCTTTTGTCCTTTTACAATGGATGTAGCTAAAGCAGAGGCAATCTTGGATTAGTACTCCCCACATAATTTCTATGTCTTAAACTGAGACTACTATAGGCTTGCCTTATGTCCAGGTTATGTGAAAGAGAGCAAAAAAGAAGATGAGAAGGGTGAGCAGGTATAGGCACATGCCACCAAGCCTGGTCAACAGAATGCATAAAGTTGAAAAACACATATCGGGGCTGGAGGACAGCTCCAAAAATGCAAAGGATAAAAGAAGAAAATATGTATAGAATATGATATCTGTAAATATGGGATACCAGTAAAAATACAAACCCATGTATCTTGAGCATAAAGAAAGTTCAACTTCAAGGCCCAAAAGCACAGGGAATATGTCCAATAAACTCGGTAGGGAGTTTTCTAAAGCTAGGGGATAGGTGGCCATGGAGATAAGGAGCAAACAGGTAAGTTGAGCAAAGACCTCTCTGTACCATGTGACAGGTAAAATGCTAACAAAGAAAGAATATTGGCTGTTGCAAGAGAGTAAAGCCATGTTACATATGAAGCAAATCCATTATAATGACAATAGATTTCTCAACAGAAACTGAAAAGGGCGGGAAGAGGACATTGGAATGAGGTGTTTAAGGTCTTTACAGCACAATAATTAACAACCCTGATTATGATTTCCAGGAAAGCTATCCTTCAAAACTAAAGAAGAATTACGTGTTCTAGGACAAACACAAACTAAAGGAATTGGTGATCACTAAGCCAGCACTACAGAAGCTATTTGAAGGCTTCTAAACACCAAAAGGAATGCAATGGTAAATACAGGAAAGAATAAACTGCACCAGAACAGTAAATGAGAAATTGAGGATTAGCAAAGCACCAAACACTAGGAAAACAAGAAAATGACAGGAATCAGTGTGTACCTCTGAACAATTATTCTGAATGTTAATGTTGTCAATTCCCAATTAAAAGTCATAGACTTTTGCAAATTGGATTTAAAAACAGTACTTACCTATTGGTTGTTTACAAGAAATGTACCACTGGGATAGACATACACAGACTTAGGTTTAAAGGATGGAATAAGATACTACAGTCTAAATAAAATAGAAAATAGACATGCCAAATCAATTTCTGAAATAATATACTTCAATCTAGAACTAGTTAGGAGAGACAAAGAAGTCACTCCATATTGACAAAGGGAGAAACTATCAAGAGCATATTGCAATTCTAAACACATATGTATAGAACACTGGCATACCCAGTTTTATAAAACAACTACTACTGGATATTAAAGCATAGTTGACCTCAATATCTCAAAAACCATGTTATTAAGGAAGTTTTCAACTAAAAAAGTCAGGGCCCAGGTATATTCACTTCTGAAGTCTACCAGACATTTAAAGGAGAAGTAATATCAATGCTCCTCAAAACTGTTCATAAAACAGAAAGGTAACATATACTACCCAAAGGATCTTATGAATCTAGTATTATTTGACTCCAAAATCAGATAAGTATACAACAAAAAAGAAAATTGTAGCCTAGTATTCCTGATAAATGTGGATGCAAAATTAGTCATAAAATATTTCCAAACCAAATGATCAAACTGGCTTCATCCCGGAGATATAGGATGGTTCACCATACACAAATCAAGAATATAATACATGATATTAATAGAATCAAGAACAGATTCACATGATCACCTCAATAGATACAACAAAGGGTCTTGACAAAATCCAATATCTCATCATGATAAAAGCTCCAGAGAAATCAGAAGGGACATATCTCAACACCATAAAAGCTGTATATGAAGCTTCATAGCCAACATTATTTAAAACAAGTCGACAACATTTTGACCAAAACCAAGAATTAAATAAGTGTGTCCACTTTTTCAACTTTTATTCACTATAATCCTTGAAGTGATCACCAATTCCTTTAGTTTGTGTTTGTCCCAGAACATGTAATTCTTCTTTAGATTTAAAGGATAGCTTTCCTGGAAATCATAATCAGGGTTGTTAATTACTGTGCTGTAAAGACCTTAAACACCTCATTCCAATGTCCTCTTCCCGCCCCTTTCAGTTTCTGTTGAGAAATCTATTGTCATTATAATGGGTTTGCTTTCATATGTAACATGGCTTTACTCTCTTGCAACAGCCAATATTCTTTCTTTGTTAGTATTTTACCTGTCATGTGGTACAGAGAGAGAAATAAAAAGGATACAAATCAGATAGGAAAAGTTCAAGTGAACACTGTTTGCAGATGTTATGATTCTACAAATAAGGGACCAAAAGATTTCAACAGAAAACTCTTAGAACTGATAAATATTTTAATCAAAATATCAATGTACAAGACAACATACAAAACTCAGTCTATTTTCATTTAACAGTATCAAACATATGCTGAGGAAAATCAAGAAGAAAATCTCATTCCAGTAGCTTCAAATAAACAAATAAAATGCCTAACAGTAAAAGTAATCAAGAAACAAAGTACAACTAAAAAGAAAATAATTAGAAAACACACTAGAAGATTTGGACAGACCTTAAAATGGATTAGTCTGATTTGTCAACCTGGCAGAATATGGAATCACATTGGAAGCAAGTTGCTGAGCACACCTGTGAGGGACTATCTAGATTAAGATGAACTGCTGTGAATATCTGAGGAGATTGTCTAGATTATTTTAGTGCATGTGAGAAGAGCGTTATGAATTGTGGGTGATACCATTCCCTCAACAGATGTTGGACTGTACAGTGTGTAGAAAGTGAGTTGAGCACCAGCATGTATTCATTCATTTCTCTTTTCTGTTTGTGGACTTGAGGATCAAAGCAGAGACTCATAAGTATTTGTCAAAATGCTGAGAATATGGTACTGTTGAGTGCTCAGCACCAAATGGGATATCTTTATCACTTACTTCAAGGCCCAGGGAACATCATGTAAGATGGAGTAGAAAGACTAATAGCTGGAGCATGGGAGGAGTGCTATAAAATATTATCTTATAGAGCTCTTTAATATTCAATGTACTTTTGCCTTTGTTATGTAAGATTCTTGAAAACAATTTGGTGAAACAGGAAAATAGTAATATTTTCATTTGCAGGTGACAGTATCAAGTATAAGGACTGTATTAAGTCTAACTGGTATGAAGTCAGACATCAGACATTGAAAAAGATCATGTTATTTGTTAGTATTAGTCTTATACAATTTGGCATTCTTTACAAAGGCTGTAACAGATTTTGAAATCAGTTAACAAATTTAAAAGCTCAAAGAATATCCTGTCTCACTCTAATTTGTAACTTCAGTGCCTAGCAGTGTGTGGCATGCAATAGGTACTCAGTATCAGCTGAATGAATGAAAAGGTAAGGCTGGTAATATGGAGTAACATGTCTTTAGATGATATCTACACATAGAATGACTGAGACAGATGAAGGAAGCCTGTTTGAAAATTGTGCTGTATTTCAGGATTTGTTTGATTAGGAAATTTATTTGATTTCTCTAGTATATATTGACCTCCAGATGGAACTCCACCTTCACAGCCTCCCGTTATGTTCTTATCTCATACCACTTCTAACACCGAGCAAATTATCTATTTACTTGTGGAGATATCCTCAAATACTTTAAGTCTCTTAGAGGTGGTAGTAAAGTCTCCTTTTGTTATTAAATCCATCCCTCTTTCACTTCCCTCCAAATTTTTCGTTATCCTCCAGCACTATTCCTTCCTAAGGTATTGTGGTCTTTTGTAAATCCCACTGGGTCCACTTAATGTAAATGGGTGTAAGACAAGAGGGGAACTGAAAGATTCTTAGAGACATATTAGTAGATATCAGTAGTGAAACAGCATTTAATGGTCATTACAGGGCTGTTGCACACCTGAATTCAGTAGCTATTACTACATGTACAAATTCCAGCATGAACAGTGAAGGAGCTCATGAAGTCCCTCCACTAGCCAAGAAGCTATTGACAATTGACAGCTGCTGGGGAAGGGAAAGTCAGTTTTCTTAAGGGATGTGAACCTCTGAGAGGCTATCAATGTTCTTGTGTTGTCAATTCAGAATATGTTGTTTTTATCTTTTAAGAATTTTTTTTATTCATTTTACATACCAACCACAGATTCCCCCCTCATCCTCCCAGCCCTCCCCCTGACCCAGCCCCCATCCCCTCCTCCAGAAGGATAAGGGCTCCCATCCCATGGGGAATCAGCAAAGCTTGGTACATTCGGTTGAGGCAGGATCAAGCCCCTCCCCTGTGCATCAAGGCTGAGCAAGGTGTCCCACCAGAGGTAATGGGCTCCAGAAAGCAAGCTCACATTTTTAAAAAATTTGTATTGAAAATAGATTCTTCTCTTATACAGTGCATCCTGACCACAGTTTCCCTTTCCTTTACTCCTCCCAGCTACTCTCACCTTCCTTGTCCTCCAGATATACCCCACCTCTGTTCCTTTTCAGAAAGGAGCATGCCTTCAAGAGATAACAGTCAAACAGGACAAAACAAGTTACAACAAGACAAGACAAAAGCCCTCATATCAAGGCTGGACAAGGTAACCCAACAGGAGGAAAAGAGTCCCAAGAGCAGGCAAAGAGTCAGAGATATACCCACTCCCACTGTTAGGAATTTCATAAAAACACCAAGATAACAGCCATAACATACACGCAGAAGGCCTGGTATAGACCTACACAGGCCCCATGCTTGCTCCTCAGTCTCTCTGAACCATACGTGTCTACTTAGTTGATTTAGTGGACCATGTTGGTAGAAATAGATTTTTTAACCCTATTTATGTTTATGGTTTGATATGCTTCAAATATCAGTAAAATATTGTTAAATTGAGTATTTTTAGTAAATTTTAATACTTTTTAATAAAGTCATACTTGTGCATGAAAAACACTATAATAGGCTTTCTACCATCTCTTAAGCTCTGCTTGCCTCATTTGTCCTTTTCTTCTAATATGTAAGGCATTCATGCTGAAAACTCTTCTTATAGTAACTTCCTCCTGTTAAAAACTTCAGAGATGTTTATGGAGTGAACCACAGTTTCTTATCATTAAAGTCTTGGTCTAAGGGAAATGGAGTAAGAAAAGCATATTGTTATCTAGAAAATTCATTTTAAAATATCATGTATTGTGGCTATGCGCTAATCCTAAAGTGGAAATAATCATTCCTAATTTGGTATTACTGAATGCTTTCCTTCAACCTCCAAAGAGTTTTAGAGCTCATAGTAATTTTTTCATACTTGGGTATGTATTCCTTTAAGAATGAAATTTGAACATGATGGTATTATATATGTTGTTCCAATATTCTCTTTGTCCTCAGTTTACTCTGTTTTTTCATGATATAAATTTCCCTCAGGTGAAACTGGGCTTTCCAGTACACTTGTGAGGTAATGTGTAAATTCTCTGCCTGACTGCTCTGCTTGCTCCATGCAGCAAGTCCAGGTCACCTTCACAGCATCAAGATTGGGTATCCATTCCCCATTATAAATGATGTCTTGTGTGGGTGTATTTTAAATGGAATCTATTGAAATACGTCCAGTACATTAAAATTTATGTTTTTATTATCATTTTTATTATATGGAACAAGCCTGGCCTTGCTTTGTAAAGTCATTCAGCAAAGAGAATTTTATCATGGACAAGAATGTCTGCCCACTTGGTATCTATAACTTGCAAAGTTAAAAGTTATTTTTCTTTTGTTTTCATCTGTTTGAAAAAATGGTGAGGTGAATAGGATGATACCAATGGACATGCCAAACTGGATGGGGAAAAGCCCACAAGGTCTCAGTTCCACATAAAGAACTATAAACAACTGAGGAAAGCTGGGAGCAGGAGAGATAGTCTTCCCTTGGGAGAACAAATCACTTGGTTGTCAGCACTCAGCCCTGAAAACATCCATACAAATAACATTATAAGGACTAAACAGACTATAGTTAGGAATAGATATGTGTATACATATATATATATATATATATATATATATATATATATACATATAGGCATTCAGTAAGAATTAGTGGCAAAAGAGGCTATTAATTTGAAGGAGAGCAGAGAAAGGTGTATGGGAGGGTCTCAAGGGAGGAAAGGAAGGAAGAAATATAATCTCAACAACAAAAAGACCCACAAAAATGGTAAGATTTTCACAACATTAACAATCCCATTTTGATACAAATAGAGAATAGAAACCTTGAATTTTAAGTTTCATAATTTTGGAGTCAGATGCACTATGGTTGTGGGACAAAGTCCTAGCCTTCATAAATTTGTAAGCATGCAACTTGGTCAACATATTAGTATTGTGTGATGTCTGATTGCACTCACCTTTCTGACTATTGAAGATTATATTGTCTTGTAGATAACAAGGCTCTGAGATCAGCTCTAGTTAGTAGACTAGAAAGGAAATGATATGTGTTACATTAAAGCTGAGTGATGTAAAAATTAAGATAGTATGTGGTAGAGATCAGATTCAACTTGAGGTAGTTGAGCTATAGACTCCCAAGTTTTTACTTTGCATTACTCTTTGTCAGGTTTCCTAAGATTATAGAATCTTTATCCATGCTATGTTTCTGCATAGAAGTATCCAATTGTTATTTATTTCTTTTTAATTTCCAAATGAAAATTTTGTACCTCGGCATTTAGAAGACTTACTTCATTCTGCTTTTCTCATTGCTCATGATTTAGAAAAAGTGGTCTTGGGAGTAACAGATACAAGATTTTATATTAACTTTGAATAACTTAACTATTAGCTAAAAATGGAGAAGAATAAAACTTTCCTAAAGAAGTAAATGAAAATTATGCTTGCAAATGTCTATACAGGCTGTGAAAAAAGAGACTATTATTTGTTTTTTTTTTGAATTTATTTTATTTTATTTTACAATATAATTCAACTTTACATATCAGCCATAGATTCCCCC
>CABHPP010120448.1:20737-46186 GCA_902168425.1 Peromyscus attwateri | reverse complement strand
TTTTTTTTTTTTGGTTTTTCGAGACAGGGTTTCTCTGTGTAGCTTTGGTGCCTGTCCTGGATCTTGCTTTGTAGACCAGGCTGACCTCTAACTCATAGAGATCCTCCTGGCTCTGCCTCCTGAGTGGAGCCACTGTTACCCAGCTAGGAAAGGAATCTTAATGATCACTTAGATCAGATTAGCTTGTCAGCATGTCGGTGGGGAATTGTCTTGGTTGTATTAATGGAAGGGAGAAGACCCACCCATTCTGGGCAGCACCGTTCCCTGAGTTTGCGTCCTGGACTGTAGAAGTGTAGAGAGAGGATTGAGCGTGAGCAAGCATGCATGCATTCTCTCTCTGCTCTTGACTGTGGATGTTCCTGCCTTGACTTCCCTGGAATGGATGGAGCCTGGGATTTTGAGTTAAAATGTCCCCTTTCTCCACTCTCCGCTTTTAGTCAGGGTGTTTTATGACAGAAATTAAACTGGGCATGTGGATTACAGTTCAGTTAATTCAAGGGACTGGTGAAACAAAGCACGTGCATTTAAAAAACTACATTTTAACTTAGGATTTGACAAGTTCATACTTACATACGATGCCCCTGAATCAAATCCACCCCACACTCTCTCCCCTCCAACTCCTTTCATCCACCACTACCACTTCTCCATTCCAATTTTATGTCCTCCTTCTTAACCCACTGAATCCACATAGTACTGCCAGTGTGTGCCGACCACCAGAACATGGGCAACCTACCAGGGGTCACATCTGAAGAAAACCAGCCTCCAACCCCCGCCTCATGAGCAGCTGTCAACTGCCAGTAGCTTCTTAGCTAGGAGTGGGTCTTTGTGAGCATCTCCCCTATCCAAGGCATATCACATATTTATATATGTATATATAGTTATCGAGGTATGTTTTACATATTATGAAAGTCACTGATTGTAAGTGTACAGTTCAACAGTTTTTGGTAATTTTACCAAGTACAACAACCATCTTTGTAGCTTAGCTGTGGAACTTCTATTTTGCCCATTTACATTTATCCCAGTCCCACCCATAACCCTGGATACCACTAATCTATGCCTAATATGTATAAAAAAAATGTCTTTTCTGGAAACTTAGAATTGCGATCATTGAGTTTGGAGTCTCTTATATCTAGTTTTTGAGCGGTGTTTTTGAGGTTCATACCTAGCATAACATGTCACTGATTTGTTCCTTTTTATTGCTGAGTGATCTTCCATTGTATGTATATCCCTGCCAGTATAAATTCACTAGCTGCGGGACACTGTCTTAAGTTAAAGGCTATTACAGTTGTGCCGCCATGAATATTCATGTGCAAATCTGTGTGTGAATGTGTGTTGTTTCCCTGAGAAAATACTTTAGGGAAGGAAGATAAAGTTCAGCCAGGTTTAAGAGGTTTCAGTCCATGGTTGCTTGATTCCATTTGTCCTGGGTTGTAATGAGGCAGGAACACCATGGCAGGAAGAATATGCAGCAAGGAAGCTTACCTCATGAAAGACTGGCCCACCTCCTACTTTCTACTACCCACCCAATAAGGCCCTCATGATATGAAGGCAGAACCTCGTGGACCATTCCCCTTCAGCAGTGCCACCAACTAGAGACTTTTGGGGAACAATTCATATCCAAACCTTAACAATGGGGATACATACCTTTTTTCTTTTTATCTTGGATAGGTACTTAGAATTGCTGGTTCCTATCATTTTTAACTTTTTGAGAAACTGACAAACTGTTTTCCAAAATGGTTGTACTATTTTATATCCCCACCGACATTTTCTCCATTTCCTTATCAATGCCTGTTATTGTTTGTCTGACTTGTTACAGTTATTCCATTGGGTGATCTCACTGAGGTTTTTAACTTTGCATCTTACTAGTGACTAATGGTATTGACCATCTTTTCACTTATTCTTCTGTCATCCACGTATTTTCTTAAGTGAAATATACATATTACTTGTTTTGTTTTTTAGTGGGTTTTTTGTTTTTGTTTTTGGAGACAAGGTCTCACTATGCAGGTATGGCTGTCCAGGAACTTGCTATGTAGACCAGGCTGACCTCAAACACCCAGAACTCCTAGAGATCTGTCTGCCTCTGCCTCCTGAGTACTGGGATTAAAGGAGTGCACCCCCCCCACCCCATACCTAGCTTTTTGCTCCATTTTTGGTTGGGGTGTACTATACATGGCTTGAATAGGGTTTGTCCTGTATAATAACTGATATTGGAATTTGATTCCAACACTGCATTGAAAGGTGGTGGGCCCCTTATGAGGTAATTAGGTCTTTAAGAGGAATCAGTGCCTTCTTTGGTAGGTTAAGTAATGGTGGGACAGAGTGTGGTTATAAAGCAACTTTGCCCTTTGTGGTTTGTGGCTTTCCCATGCACTTGCTTGTCCTGCTTTTCTGCTATGAGATCACGCACCATGAAGTTGTTCCCAGAAGCTGAGTTAGACGCTGGCACCATGCTCGTAGACTTCCCAACCTCTGTCACCACTAGCCAAAATAAACTGCCTCGCTTACTAAATTACCTTCTCTCAAACACGCTGTGTACCCGTAGAAAACAGGCTAAGACAAGTTGCTCATCAACTTTTAAGCAGAGTTAAAAGGATTTAAAAAAAAAAAATCTTTGCTACAAGTCTCTTACTGAATATGTATTGCAAATAAAATTCTCTGTGCTTTGTAGGACTCTCTCCTCCCTCTCCCTCCCTCCCTCCCTCCCTCCCTGTCTTTCATTTGATAGGAACTTATGTATCTCAGACTGGCATCAAACTCAGTATGTTGCCAAGCCTAGCTTAGCGTTTCTGATCCTCCTGTCTCTACTTCCCAAACGATGGGATTAACGGCATGCACTAGCATGCCCCATTTATGAGGTTCTCAGGCATGCTAGGCAAGCACTCTATCAACTGAGCTACATCTTCGGCCTGATTTTTCATTTTCTTAGTCGTTTCTTTTGAAATATAAAAATTCCGAAGTTTTGAGTTCAAATTTGTCATTAAAAAAAAAAAAATTGGATCATCTCTCGTTGCGTTCAAGACCAGCCTGGTCTACATAGTGAGTTCCAGGGGAAAAAGGGGGGGGGGGGCAATGTCAAATATTTGATACCATAGTTGAAAAAATTTTTGCCTAGGAGGTCTGGAAGATTTGTGGCTTATTATATTTTCTTAGGAATATTTGATTGTTCTGGCTTTTACATGTAACTCTGTCCCACGTTTTGAGTTCATTCCCAAGTATGGGATGAGATGAGGCTGAAGGTTAACCTGTACCATGTGGTTATCCACTTGTCTCAGCATGTTTTGTTGAAAGCTCATACAGTTTTAATTGTTCTAGATTTAGATTTTATAAAATTAAGTTCTACTATAAAACCTTAGTAGTGGATTGTTTAATTTTATGTGGCAATAAAGATGTGGAATAGTGGAGTGAGGAACATTTTATGTACTTTCCTCTTAACTGTTATGCTATTTAAATTTAATTTCAATTGTTGATATATAAATTTATTGATCAAAGTTAGCTTAATAAGCAAAAATATAAATAGTATAGCTTTCATATAATAGTAGCACAGCTTCAAATTACTTTTAAAAGCATATAAAGTCTTGTTTGCTAATGAGTAATTAAAAACTTATTTAAAGTGAACTAAATTGAATTTTCTCCTTCATTGGGCTGTAGTATTGCCGTTTCTAGACAGTATCCTGGAAACAGATTATATGGGTTGACAAAGTTGAAAAAGTAGTATGTTTTTAATCTCTTAAAAATTTCCTCTAAATTGCTGGTTTAAAGCTACACCCATTCTGGGTAGGAGAGAACTACTGTTTGGAGCTCTTGTAGTTGGACCTGCTCTGTTCTTCCCTATCTAAAGCTGGTAGAACTAGAACAGATCTTTTGCATATGATTTACAAAGTAGTTGAAGGAGATTAGTATTTATAATGCCAGTTATTCATTTAAAAAGAGGCCCTTGCTTTCAAGGTGAAGACCGCTAGGGGTGGCTTATGAGAGAACTGTTCTTTGTATTTGTGCACCAGTAGATGCCTGGCAGTTACATCAATCTCTTTCTAGTCGGCAAAGTGTCACCAAGAACATTAGTGTTTCTGCTTTTCAAGTAGTTGTCCATGAGACCTGGCTTTCGAGAAATTAAAGAAATATTTCACTAGTTCCCCATTTATTTCTGAGATAAAAAATTTTCTAAATTTAAATAACAAGTTGTGAATGGTCACTTGGAAGATTACAAGCTATACCTATGTTTTTTTTTTTTTTTTTTTGGTTTTTTCCAGACAGGGTTTCTCTGTGTAGCTTTGCGCCTTTCCTGGAGCTCACTTGGTAGCCCAGGCTGGCCTCGAACTCACAGAGATCCGCCTGCCTCTGCCTCCCGAGTGCTGGGATTAAAGGCGTGCGCCACCAACGCCCGGCTGTTTTTCTTGAAAGTTATTTTTTATTTCTGCCAGTCCAAAGGCCCTCAAGAGTTCGATTTCTGTCCTTGTCTTTCTGTTCTAAAAGAACATATACAACTTATAAGGACCTTAACAAAATGGTTGTTAAGCTGATTTGGAAAAGAACTTGATGTGGAATTGCTTATATTTAATTGCTGACCTTGGTTTAATAGAAATCAATTACTTGAGAATAGAGCGGAAATGTAAACCTGTCAGATGTAAGAAAAGAGAACACAGCTAGTTATGATGGCACATAGGCCTCCATCCCAGCACTCTGGCTAAGATGGGAGGATCATGGGTGCCAGTCCAGCTATGGCTACACAGTCAGTGCCTGCCTCAAAGATAAAGCAGAAAGCAAAAAATAAAACAGCAAAGGAGAATACATTTGTAATTTTCAGTGATGAAAGTCACAATCTTAAGTTTTTTAAAACTATATTCTAATTACTACGCTATGTACACTGAGTTTATTGTTCTCCAGAGTAGTCTTCTTTACAAGTGGTAGATACATGCTGGACATCAGTGTACAGATGTTGTCTACAGAGACATGGCACTTGCACACCCTCCAGTGTACACACGTTGGAGTGGTATGACCTAGTGTGGAACTTGGCCTGTCATAAGTCAGGTGTGGCATGTGCCGAACTCATATGTTCCTTACACAGTTGTGAGAAGTACATAGAACTATGTAGTTCAAAAGGTCCTCTCATACACAATTAACTAAACTGTGAGCCTTACCTGTGATCTGGTTCTGATGAGAGGAATTTATGAATTAATATGTTCGGAAATTCCTAACTGTATAGATACTGCTCACTTTTCACCCTCTTGCATTCACTACCCCAAAGGGAAGACTGAAGTCATATTGTGTACCTCTCCTGTAGATAGCTGTGTTTCAAATTCCCAGAAGAGATCAGACCTCAGTTCCATGGGCTGTGCCGTGTTCTGGTGATGACACAGCACTGCTTTTCCTCATTTTTGTTGCTCACATTGCTTCTATAAAAACAGGCCAACATGTTCACGAATTTGGTGGTTCATGCCAGCTTTGGTAATGCTCTGTAATAGTAATGCCACCTCAGACGTCTTGAGAGTCCTGTGGCTCCTTAATGACAGGGAAAATATTTTTGCAGGAAAATTAGTTAATTTTTGAAGTCAAGTAGATAATTTAATTTGATCTTGCAGAGAGATCTAATCTCAAATCCTTTATGAGGTAATTGGTAAGTGGGTATCAATGTTGAATGTTCTGTAACAATGAGAGCAAATCTTAGCATATTTAGATCCAAATATGAGAGAAAGTCTGTAAATCAGGTTTTTACTTTTCTATTTAAGCAAATAAGATGAATATGTAAAGCAATGTTTATTTTGATATGTGGTAAACCACCTTATTTTTAGCATGGTGCTAGTAAGGAAGGAATTTCAGGCAGTTTTATCTCTGCTAATAATAGAAACTTTCTTCCCCTCTTTAAGGGAGCAGTCTCCTTGCTTAAGCTGAGACTTGTTCGATGGTGCTCGCCTCTGATGGATTTTTGTTTGTTTCTTTTGCTGGTGCTTTTGCTTTTGAAGTATTACAAATTCTTCAATGAATCGTTCTTAGATTTTTTTTTTTTTTTTTTTTTTTTTTGGTTTTTTTAGAGGGAGGGGTTTTTTGTTTAGTTTTTCGCCTTTCCTGGAACTCACTTGGTAGCCCAGGCTGGCCTCGAACTCACAGAGATCCACCTGCCTCTGCCTCCCGAGTGCTGGGATAAAAGGCGTGCACCACCAACGCCCGGCCTCGTTCTTAGATTTTTAAAAGCAGCCTTTTGTGTAATTAAAAACACTAACAAGATTTGCATCTCTTATTCCAAATGTTAATGTGCTTAGTTATCAAAATACTTTGTTTTTTGCATTTTTGTTATTTTATATATTATTAAAACCCAGTGAGCAGTATGTTTTTACTAATTTAAATGAAATGAGAATGTTAACAGAATTTGCTTAATGACTTCTTGTTTCCTATTTAATGTCTTAAGTTACTGTGATATGATGAGCCTACCTTATTTCAGATTCATACCAGGTCCTCTCTTTATAGTCTGTTTCAGTGCTCAGTGAATTGTTAGATAATCTCACAGCTATATTGCATACTATCAGTTGATTTCAGCAAGAAAATTGACTTTGTTTTTCATAGTAGCTTTGTGATTAAGATGAAATGTACTATGGATGGTTTATTGCTGCTGAATAACTGTTCTCAAAGAAGTTAGGTATGATCATGAAGGGGATGCTCTGTCTACACTTGGATTGTCTTAAAGATTTATTTTTAATTATGTGTATGTGTCTGTGTCTGGGTATGTTAGTGCAGGTGCCTGCAGAGGCCAAAAGTGTTGGCCCCTCCTGCAGCTGGACTTACAGGCATTTGTGACCTGCCCAACACAGGTCCTGGGAATTGAACTCAGGTCCTCTGGAAGACCAGTAGATGCTCTTAAGCACAGAGCCATCTCTCCAGCCCATACAGTTGAGTTTTATAAATGATTTTGACATGGACTCAGATCCAGTCAGAGTTGCTGTTTAGTATGGCAAAAACCTAGATGAAATAGCTAGTAGACAAACCATAGAATTAGAGTTTAGCTGAAGAGAATGTTTGGGTTGCTATAGAAAAACCAGAAAAGTGAAATTCAATAGGGACAAGTGTCAAATCTAGCTCTTAGGTTAAAACCCAAACCAAAACACAGGTGGCGCCTGAAGAATGGAGCAAGTGATAGTAGTTCCAAAGACTAGAGTTTTAGGTGACCACAAGCTTGAGAACTACATATTACGAATGATTAAATGATAAAATTGTTGCCAGGTGGAAAATAGATGTGCAGAGACAATATTAGTTGGTGGTTGTAGAAGTAGTTTTGTTTTATTATACTTTAAGTCAAATTTGGAATAATAGGTTCAGTTCTTGGTGTTACAGCTTGGAAAAAATATAGCCAATTGTGATTCATTCTGACAATAAGTTTTATCTTTAGGAGAACTCCACAAGTGTGCTATATGACCTCTTATCGAGGAAATGTGATGTTTTTCACACTGTGAGAAAACAGGTGTGACTGTGCTTTAAGCAGTTAAAGTGCCATCATCTGGGGGAAAAAAAGTCGCCATAACTGGTGGTGCCTTAGAGACTGATGCAAGGAAGTGCATTACGGCCAGAATTAGGTTTGTTTCCAGGCACCCATACCATGCATCAGTGAGATTTCTGTTATTGACTCATTTACTCAGGTGTAGATGGTTGTCCGGCCGGACTGTTACTGCAGACTACCTAGCTTACATGGAAGGTAGGTATAACTACCCTATGATGATGATCTTGTCAACTTTATTTTATCATTCTGTTATTGTGCATATATTTCCCCTAGTGTTATTGACATCCATCTGGCTATAACTTGTATGAAACAACTTTCTAGTTAAGATCAACTAGAAAAACTGGAGGAGAAACCCCAAATAACTCCACAACCATCTGCTTGAAGGCAGCCAAAACTACTTTAAGGAAACCTTCTGAGAAGAAAAATCCAGTGGGGTGAGCCTGAGGTTTTGAGTGGTTTGCTATTGTGAGGATGATAAATGTGAGACATCCAGCAGAGAGCGATAGCCCAAAGAGAGAAGAACCAAGCAGTTTGAGTTCTGAGGAGAACATAAAGTCAAGGTTTTCAGAGCCAGTCCTTGGTAAGCATGGGAGTTTATGGTTGCAATACTTGGAAGATTAAAAATTCTGTTTATGGTCAGCTTAATCCCAGACTGACTAAGAATGTCTACTTCCTGTCTTCTCAAAGGAAAAGAAAATCATGTGGGGTCTCTACAGATGTTCATACACAGCATTCAGCATTCTAGGAGAGGTCTGTTGTGGGGGACTGTGGGACCTGCTTTGACCTACCCCCACCTTTAGAAAAGTTCTTAGGTGGAGGAGAGAGGAATGAAATATCAGATAGAGAGACCTAGCTGATGAGATAAAGACAGAAACACAGGATAACTTCAGGAGGGCCTGGGTCAATATCCACCAGCCTCATCCTTTATTGAAAAGGGCTTTTTATAATATGCCAAGGGGAGAGGCAAAAGACCTCCCCTTTGCAAGATCAAAGCACACCATACAGCCAAGTGTAGACCCTTCCAAACACCTGATAAACATGCCCGTGGTCAAATCATCTCCTTATGCAGCCCTGCTGGGTAAATCAAGCTCAGATTCTCTGACCCTGAGTAATTTCTCACTAGAAAGCCTCTCTGGGCTTCCAAAGTCTGTGATAACAGGAAAAGATATGAAAGTGATTCAGATTTTAAAGTTATCAGACATGAACTTTAACTTACTCATATGTTCAAGATCCAATTTTTTTCAGTAGTAGACAAAGGAAGTTTGTAGAACTGAAAAATGAAGTCATTAAAACAGAACTTTCTAGATGTCTTCACAGATTAGATTCTACTGAAAAGATCAGTGCAGTGAATGGTAGATCAAAAGAAAATATCCAGATTGGACCAGAGAGAGACAAACTATGGAAAGAATGCATAAGACACAAATTGGAACACAGTGAAAGTCCATAATATTATTGCAACCACTACAGAAAAAGTCAGTTGTAGGGTATGTGTGAATAGAAAGTTGACCTTAGCTTTTCCTTTTCTTAAGTGATATTTTAAAAATATTTTAATGATATGTATGTATAGGGGTTTGTGGCATATGTATGCAGTATCCACAGAGGCTAGAAGAGTATGTCAGATTCCCTGGACCTGGAGTTACAGGCAATTGTGAACCATGCAATGTGAGTGTTAGAAACTGGATCCAGGTTTTCGGCAAGAGTAGTACATGGTCTTGCTGTTGAGGCATCTCTTCATTTCTGTGGTTTTCCTTCTTTAAATTTTTTGAATGTATATTAAGATAAATATGATTATTCAGTTTGTCTACCAAACATTTAAAGTTATATTATTATTATTATTTGTGTGTGTGTGTGTGTGTGTGTGTGTGTGTGTGTGTGTGTGTGTGTGAGTGAAGTGTGTGCAAGTGCCTATGTGCCATGGTGGGAGTCTGGAGGTCACAGGACAACTTTTGAGAGTCAGTTGTACCTTGCTACCTTACGAGATGTGGGGAATTTTGAATTCAGGCCATTAGGCCTGTGTACAAGAGTCTATATCCTTGAGCCATCTTGCCAGCCCCTAAACATCATTTTTATGAAAATGACCTGTAATTGGTTAGTTGACTTTGGGCTGGTGGGACTATGGAAGAAGTGTAAGGTTATTGTTTTTGCGAGCACAATCATAAGGAAACAGAAACATACTTCCAGCTTCCATTTAAGGTGTCTGCTCATAGTGCATCCACATGGCTCCCACTTGAGTCTTTTTGCTAGAGTTGATAGGATCCACTCATTGAGTCTCACAACCTAGTGTGCCCTGTGTGAAGACTGGGCTAGGAAGTAACAGTTCTGTGTCTTAAGGACATGTGTGATCAGTTCTGTGTCTTAAGGATGTGTGTGATCTTAACAGTTCTGTGTCTTAAGACATGTGTGATCAGTTCTGTGTTCTTAAGGATGTGTGTGATCACACAGTATTGACATTCTGTGTCATCTGTGTCCTAAATCCATCTTTGAAAACTAAGTAAACTGAAATAAAGTTAGAACCTTTCCTGTCTTGTCAATACTACTTCAGATTCAAGATTAGTGATTGTCACAGTGTGGGCATTGCAGTCTGAGGGGAAAGAGAAAGATGGCAGGAGTGACTTTTGAAGATAAGAGATGAAAGAAATCAACTCCCAACTTTTGCCGTTTGAAGGGAGGAAAAGAAAGCTTAAAAATAAAGCAGCACACTTTTTTTCATTTGTTTTTGAGAGACAAATTGAATTTGTTACCAGCATAACCACACTAAAGGGGAAACACCAAAGTGAATTATCCAGTAAACAAAGTAACTCCAAATGAAAGCAAAAAGGCTGTCTTAGTTGAGGTTCTATTACTGTGAACAGACATTATGACCATGGCAACTCTTATAAGGAAACATTTCATTGGGGCTGGCTTACAGTTGAGAGGTTCAGTCCATTATCATCATGGTGGGAAGCAGGGCAGCATACAGGCAGACATGGTGCTGGAGAAGTAGCTAAGAGTTCTACAGCCTGAATGGCAGGTAGCAGGAAGAGAGAGCAGCTGGGCCTGGCTTGTGCATCTGAAACCCCAAAGCCCACCCCTAGGGACACAACTAGCCCAAAAGGACACACTTCCCAATACTGCCACTCCCTGTGAGCCTATCGGGGGGCCATTTTCATTCAAACCATCACAAAGCCCAAATGAAATGAAAGACTCTGCATTGGGCTGATAGAGCAGTAACTAACTAGATAACTATTTAGATATAGATAATAAAACCCCATCCTCTAAGATTTAAAATATATGTCAGAATTAAATACAAGGCAAAATGTGAGAGTAGACCAACCTTGAATTATCTGAGAAAAGTAAAACTCCAAATTTGTGTAGACATTAGTGAGTCAAGGATGCATATTACAATCTCAGGGGTAATCATTAAAATGAAACCTAAGGGCTCTTAAGGTGAAAACTAGTTTTGTGTTAATTATTTTGTAGAGAATTATGTAAATCATCCCACAACTCGTTATAAGAGATTTTATGGAACTTGAAATTATATTTATTCACTGCATCAAAAGAAAATCCAGTTTGCAGTTAGAGGTGATTCATGGAACTGGAAAAGAAAAGGGAAATAAAGCTTGTAGAGTGAGCTGCAGAAGGAAACAGTCGCAGGACTGGAGCTGGAAAAACATGAGAAGGTATGATTAGTAGTGGTGGTCATGCTCCTGGCAGGGTCTGTGGGTCCTCTGGAGTGAGGACAGGCAGAAAATTTTAGATCCTTTATCCATGACTTGAATATATCTTCCAGCATTTCAAAATAATCTCTTCTATACTGATGAACGGACTTTTTATGATTATGTCTTCCTTTAGGTGATTAAACATTAAGCTAATTTCCTTATGGAATCTTGGATTGACTTAAGTTTTTTTTTTTTTTTTTTTAATTTATTATGTATACAGTGTTCTGCCTGTATGTGTCCCTGCAGGTCAGAAGAGGGCACCAGATCTCATTGCAAGTGGTTGTGAGCCACCATGTGGTTGCTGGGAATTGAACTCAGGACCTTTGGAAGAACAGTCGGTACTCTTAACCACTGAGCCATCTCCCCAGCCCCATGACTTAAGTTTTAAAGAAATATTTTAAAGTTACAGTCTAAAGCCAGCACAAAGATTTAAAAAATAAAGCAGAAACCAGGTGTGATAGCACACACTTCTAATCCCAGCACACAGGAGGCAAAGGCAGGTGGATCTCCTGTGAGTTTGAGGTCAGCCTGGTCTACAGAGTGAGTTCCAGGACAGCCAGGGCACATAGTAAGACACTGTCTTAACCACCCCCCTAAAAAATTAGAAATCAACATACCTTGAGGTTAAAGAAGCTAAGTTTAGCATTTTTATAAAACAAAACAAAAACAATAATAACAAAAAACTTCCTCAGGCCTTTCCTGATTGATTTAAAATAGCCTATGTTTTTTCTCTGCCTCTTGCCTGTCTTTATGTGCTTTATTTTCTTAATTTATTAACATTGAACCAACATTATTTTGTATGCTTGCTTATTATTTATATTCTTCACCAGAATGCAAATTCACTTATTTTCAGCATTCAAGGCAATTCTTTACATACTTCAGTCAAACAATATTTACTGACTAAAAGAACGGAAAATAAATGTACATATCCACATGGTAAAAACAACCAAGTGAGAAAGCTCTTTGGGGATATATGAACTCATCTTTTCAGTACTGAATATATGCGATATGTGTTATCATGGGACTATCAGAGTAGTGTTAGCCAGGTTTTATTTCCCCAATTTCAACCTATGTGTCTGACTCACAATAAAAGGCACAGCTCTATCCCTGCCTTGGTCTTTGATGGGACAGTAAGTGTTTTTTTTTTTTTTTGATTACTCTCATCCAGTGTCCTTCCTTCCATCATGGCTTCATTACGTCATGCTGCAATAAGGTGATAAGACGCAAGTGTGATAAGCATGCAGATGGGACAAGGACACTTGATATGTGACAAGAGACACTGGTGACCCAGAGGGAAATGAGGCTAAGTTTTGTGTTTAGGCTTTGGACACACCGTCCTGTGTTGGCAAACCTTTTCAAGTTGATGGGTCTTAAAATCGTTGTGGAAACAGTTCTCTGGGATTTTTTTAGATTGGGTGGAGGTGGAATGACCCACACTAAATGTAGGCAGTGCTATTCCATGGGTTGTGGGTTCCTTTTAGATAGAAAGGAAAAAAAGTTGCTGAGTTGAAATATTCATCTCTGTGTGAATAAAATGTGACGAGCTGCTATAAGCTCCCCCTGTTATGACTTCCCGTTATGATAAACTATAAACCAAAATAAGCCCATTGTTCCTTAAATTGCTTTTGTTGGGAATTTGGTCATAATAATAAGGAAAGTTAACTAATACATGTAATTGGTAACCAGAATAGGGTGGTTTTTAGACCTTTGAAACTGGTTTGCTGAAGGACTATGGATAGTTTGTGTCGGTGGGCCACAACGGCCTTGAAGTGCTGTAAGCAGAACTTAATGGAACATTCTGTTGGGATCTTGGAAGACAAGAATGTTGAGAGACATGTGGACAAAGGGGCCTAGCTCATGAGATGTCAGAGGTGAACAAGCACTCTATCTGGAGCTGGCTTAGGGACC
The DNA here is from genome assembly GCA_902168425.1 of Peromyscus attwateri. NCBI lineage: Eukaryota > Metazoa > Chordata > Mammalia > Rodentia > Cricetidae > Peromyscus > Peromyscus attwateri. The sequence continues at coordinate 33,094 of CABHPP010120448.1, read as the reverse complement.
ATTCATACAGTATTCTGGCAAAAGATTCTGGCTGTATTCTACCTGTTCCCTGAGAACCTGAGACAAACTGAATGTAATGGACCAATTTATTTGACAGGGGAAGTTTCAAGATGGAATAGCATTCATTCTGTGTTATGGTTTCTGCTCATTGGTGTAATCCAAGTCTGCAGTGAGAAAGAACAAAAAGTTGAGCAGAAAGAAAAGAAAATGGAAGTGTGAGAAGGAAATGTATGTGAATTAACTGTCAGGTTTCAGACAAGGAGAGTGTTGATGATAAAACAAAACATCTGACCGGGTGGTGGTGGTGGTGGTGGTGGTGGTGGTGGTGGTGGTGGTGGTGGTGCACGCCTTTAATCCCAGCACTCAGGAGGCAGAGGCAGGTGAATCTCTGAATTCTGAGTTCAAGGCCAGCCTGGTCTACAGAGCGAGTTCCAAGACAGCTAGGGTTACACAGAGAAACTCTGTCTTGAAAAAACAAAGACAAACAAAGAAAAAAACCCAACAAACAACAGAACAACACCAAAACAAAAACCAAAACAAAAACATCTGTAATTGTTAATGAGATTAGTGCCATGAAAGAGAAACCTGGCATTTCCCCAGAGTCCGCATACAGTGGCCGGTACAACTATAGTCCAGGAGGTCAGGCTCTATCCAAGCTGCTGCAGAACTTGGCAGCATTGTCCACATGATACTGGCTTAACAGGCCTAAAAGATGCAAGACTGAGGAGGTTATAAAGTCTGTACCACAGTTCCAGAGAGCCCCTAAGGCCAGGCAATGTGTGCCAGGGTTGGAGCTCCTATTAGGAGGAGGTCCTGAAAGGTCACTTGTGTGAGGCTGTGGAGGTAAGACAAAGGTTGTAGTGAAGACCCCAGTATGTTGGCCATGCTAGGACTGTGGAATTTCTGCTGAAGAAAGCCATAGACATGAAGTAGAATTGTTAGCTCAAAAGAGGGGCTATATGTACTCCAGGAGCAGAGCTGAGGGATGGGCCATCCAAGCCCCTTGGAGCCCAAATGATTCTACCAGGATCCCCAAAAGCCAGAGTGGAGCTGTAGGATTAGGTGTTTTCCCTGACACATTTTCTGTCTTGCTTCGGTCAAGTCCCTTCTTGCTGTGCCTCAGAGCTCCCTTTTGGAATGAGACTGCTTATTCTGTGCCTTCGTGTATTGTAGGAATGTAACTTTTTTGATTTTATAGTGGCTCCCGATTAGGAGATTACCTGGAGTCTCAACAGAAGTTTGGACTTTGGAATTTTAAACAGTGTGGCAATTGGTAAAGGTTATAGGGACTTGTGAAATTGAATTGGATACGTTTTGTGTTATTAGATGTCCACGAGTCTATGAGGACAAGAGGTGGAAAGTTATGGCTTAAACTGCTGTGTGTGTCAGGTTGACAATGAGTGGAGTTGTGATGGCCAATCTTGTTTATCCACTTAATAGGATTTAGAGTCACCATGAAAACTAAGTTCTGAATATGTCAGTGTGGGATTTTCTAGACTAGGTGAATTGAGATAAGAAAACCTACACTAAATGTGGGCAGCACCATGTCATAGCCTAGGGTCCTGGACTGACTCAACAGGAGAAAGATTGTGGAGCTGCAGCATCCCTTTCTCTTTGTCACCGCAGATGCAGTTTGGCAGCCACCTTAAGGTCCTGCAACTCTGACTTCCCACCGTCTTAGTCTGTATTCGTGAACTGTGAGCTGAAAGAAGCCCCTTGTCCTTGAGCTGTTTTTGTGAGGTGTTGTCACAGCAGTGGTGAAGGTAGTTAATGGGCTGCCATCCTCAGATGTTCTCTTGATACCGAGTGTGCTCTCTGTAACCTAGATGGGATGCTATCTGCCATCTGAGTTTGGAGAATGAAATGTGCCCATACAGTTCTCAGCATGGTGCTTAGTCATAGCCAAAAATAAGAAGTCCTTTGCTTCCACGTTAGAACTATCTTCAGAGAATTTAAGGACTTCGTGAAAAGGAAATTTGGAGAAAATCAGTGAGACTGTTTTGTTTCATCATGGGCAAAGAAGAAAGGAGCCTTGTGTTATTTTGGCAGGAGCCTGGTGATGGTAGGAGTTAGAACATATGCACATCAGATCACTCCTGACTCCAGAGTTAAAGTTCTGAATGTGAATGAGCAAAGGCCAACAAACGGGGCCAGCTTCTGCACCAAGTTCTGACTTGCTGGTAGATTTAGTAGCCTTTGGCTTGCCATAGTTTAGGTATTGAATCAGTGTCCTAGGTTTTTTTTTTTTTTTTTTTTTTTTTTTTAATATGGAATCTTATTACATATCCCAGTTTGGCCTAGAACTACTATGTAGACCAAATTGGGGTGATCCTCCTACCTCTGCCTTTAGGAAGCCAGGCATTTGCCATCATGTCCAGGGCCTCCAAGAGTTCTCAAAAATTATACACCCTGCATTAGTTACTTTCTTGTTCCTGTGACAAAAGCAATGTAAGGAAGAAAAATTAATTTTGACTTAGTTCCCGAGGTCTACAGTCCATTATGGTGGTCAAGACTTGGCAGCAGGCATGGTGTCAGAAGCAGAAGTCTGACTGGCCACATTGCATCTACATTCAGGAAGCAGAGGCTGTGCAATAAAACCTCAAGGCCCACCCCCCAGTGACTTACTTCCTCTAGAAAAACTCTAACTCCTAAAGATTCCACAACCTTCTTAAATAGTACCACCAGCTAGGGACCAAGTGTTCAAACATGTGAGTCTATGGGGGACATTTCTCATTCAAACCACAACATCCTCTATCCCACAAAGATTCCCATCATTCGAATCATTCTTTACATGAGTACTATCGCAAGCAATATTAGGTCCAGCCTATATTGCTTGCTCCCAGGGTCCGTGGAAGAGTCTACCAACCAGCTGAGGATTCTAATCTGAGGGATATTCAATGAATCTAAGCACACTGAGTTCTTTAGTCCACTTACTTTATTCTTCTATGACGATTCTATCTACACAGTTTCTTTTCTGCTCTCTTACTTAGTTCCTCTCAGTCCCTCCTGCTCTCAGTCCCTTCTGCTGTTCTCTCATCATTCTACCTAGTTCTTTCCATCTCCCTCCTCATCTTTGTTCTTCTTCATCAAGTCTCTCCTTCGTGCTCTCAGAGAACCAGTCTATATACCCACACAGTAATTCTTTGGTAAAGCAATGTGAGGCTTGAAGTTTTCAGGGTCTCAGAGAGAGAGAGGTAATAAGGACCCACACATAAAGCAATTAATTGTCAGCTTCCAATTACATCCCAAAAGGGGAGTGACTAAAGGGGAGTTCTCTGGTAGGGTCAACTAAAGGCTAAGATCAATTAGGGAATTTATGTGCTCAAACTATAATCTAGAAATGGCTAGGTAAAATGTTAGGGGTCAGTAAGTCACAAGAAAGCAAACTGTCTTTGGCGCCACTTTTCCCACTCATCCCAGCTGCAGCTGCTTTCTGGTAGGGAGGGGGACATATGCTAGGTGGCTAAGCAGCCTATGTCAGAGCATGTAGTATTTGGTTAGTAAAAGCACTTTCACTCAGAGTAATTGCTGAGGAGAAAATCTAGGAATAGCACCTGGCTGAGGAGGAGTTAAAACTTAATTTGCACAAGAAACAAGCTTGGCACCTATCACCTGTTTGGCCTTGTAGGCCATCTCCTTGGGTCAGTGGGAAGTAACTGCCTTAACTCAGTAACTAGCAAATGGCTAAAACATCATCCCAGCAATGTGAGCAGTAAATCTCTGAAGTTAGGGTCTTATGTAAATAACCCGGGGTGAAGGTAAGGGGTTGAGGATTTAATTGTTAGTGGTTCTTTTCTTTATCTGTGGGTGAGATGAGCTCATGTTTATCTATGTGCAGTTTTGTCCTTGGAAAAAGGTATCTTTGCTGAAATACTTTTGTCTGGAGAATGGCCCTAGCCAGATATATGTTAATGAAAAATAAACACAGCTGGGGACAGTTGTCCAATTACCCCAAATGTACAGGGAAAGTTGTGCCCAAGATTGAGGTGCAATTGTGAGATTACATGTACGCTGACATGCAGATGCACGGTAAATGGGGAGACTCATAGCTGTTATTGCACAAGAAGTTCACAACAACAGACAGCCAGTTCATTCAAAAGGCAGTAATCCCATAACACCTTGTGTGATGGTTTCCTCTAACAGAACCCTTAGTTCTGATAGGTTGACCTTCTGAACACTAGTTGTCACTGCTGTATACTCTCATGGACTTTCACTGCCAGCGGCTCTCAATAGAGTACTGATAGTATAAACTAACCACCCATGAACACTGCTTCCAAAAAAGCCACAGAAATGACTGATGTCCCAGGAGCTCCCTTTGGTCATTGTCTCCATTCTTTGTTCCCACTGTATCCATCCTTCCCAATCTCTCATAATTAGATGAGATTAGAGGTGCTTTCAGTTTTTTCTACATTTAGACCATGTTATTTCAGCTTCCACATATGAGGGAGAATATGTGATACTCATCTTTCTTCCCTGGTTTATTTCACATCACTCGGGTCCTTTCGTTTTACTATAAATGACAGGATTTTGGTCTTCTTTATGGTTCCATTGTGTTTATATACCATCTTTTTGTTAACTGCTCACCTGTTGGTGGGTATCAGGTTGATTCCACATCTTACTCTATTGTGAATAGTGCCTCAATAACTCAGATCTCCAGCTGTGTTTTTGGTAGGATGATTTAATTTCCTTTGGATGTGTTCTTAGGCTTGGGATAGCTGGATCGTCTTTTAGTTTTTGGTGGAATTACCACTCTTCTTTATAGTAGCTATATTTCCAACAAACAGTATAATAGAATTCCTTGCTTAAAAAAAAAAGATGCCGTTCTAACTAGAGTTCAGTTTATGTTTCCCTAGAGGCTGATGATACTGAACATTTTGCACATAATCCTTTTACGAAGTGCCTGTTAAAGTGATTTGTCCACTTTTAAACTGGACACATGTCATTCCTTATGTACCCTGGGTCATAATTCCTTTGCCAGATGGATAGTTGGCAAATACTCTCCCTTGATTCTATAGCTTGTCTCTTTATTCTGCCGATTAATTTCTTTGCTGCCTTTTGGTTTGATGTTTCATTTGTCAGGTTTTAACTTGTTTCTCACACTTTGTGGACGTATTCATAAACACATGGACTATGCCATCTTCAGAGTTTCAAGTCTTACATTTAGGCCTTTGGTCCATTTGGGGTTGAGTTTTGTAGTCGGTTAGCAATAGGGTCAAGTTCTTTCTGCATGTGGCTGTGCTCTTTCCCCAGAAGCGTTGGAGAAGCTGCCCTTTCTCCTGTGTGCTCTTTGGTGCCTTTGCTGAGACTCCGTGGACTTGAGTGCTGGTCTGTTGTTGCTTTGTTTCTCCGGCATCTGTTTGTCCCCTTGCTCTATGTGTCCATTTTTAGTTCACTACTGTGCTGTTTGGGCTACTGTGTCTGTTTAGCACTTGAGGTGCTTTCAGTTTTCTCCCTATTTCTATGAAGAATGTTAAATCTTGGTGGGTTTGTATTGAGTCATAAGAGTCATGACTCACTGGGATAGCATGGGCATCTAAATATTGTTAAAACTTCTAGTCCTGAACACAGAAATCATCCCATTTTTGTGTCTTCTCAATATCTTTTGCCCAAGTTTTATAAATTTTCATTGTAAAGTTCTTTCACTTTTTTGGTGAAATTTGTCCCAGTGTATAGATTTTTATAGCTATTATGAATGTGAATGTGACTGCTTTCTTTCTCATTGGTATGTAACAGTGCTACTGACCTCTGTGTGTTGATTTGGTAACATGAATTATTGAGTTGATCAGTTCTTATAATCTTGTGGTGGAGCCTTTAGGTCTTGTGGTGGAGCCTTTAGTTTTTGGGTTTTTTTTTTTTTAATTTATAGGATCACATCTGTAAACAGTTACCTGCCTTCCTCTCCTATTGTTTACCTTTTCTTTCTGTCTCATGTCTAATCTAGCTCCAAATCTGCTAGCACTGAATTGAATGAGAGTGTTGAGAGCAGACATCTCATCTTGTTCTAGATCCTAGAGGAAATGCTTGCAACTGTATGTTGGCTATGTTTTTTTTTTTTAAATCATATATAACCTTTATTATATTGAGGTATGTCCTTCAGTACCTAATTTGTTCATTTTTCAAATCATGAAAGGATGTTGAATTTTATTAAATGCTTTTTCTATATCTTTTGAAATGATCATATCATCCCGCTAGCCCTTATCAAAACTTTAATACACTTATGAACTTATTTACTCACTATGTCCATGTCTATTTGTGCATGCATGTATATGGGGGTGGTGTATGACACTGTACATATATCAGGGGTCAAAGGACAACTGCAGGAGTGTGTTCTTTTATTCCACAGTAGAGCTTTGGGATCAAACTCAGATAGGCTTGGTGGCAAGTGCCTTTATCCGATGAACTGTCTCTTCATGTATTGATTTGAAATGATCGAGCTATTCTTGGATCCTTGAAAAGAACTCATAAATCCATCACTGATTTTGGTATCAGGGTAATGCTGGACTCATACACAGAGTTTGGACAGTTTTCTTCCCCTTTGGATTCTTTAGAATGGTTTGGGAAGAGTGTTAGTCCTTTATTAAAGGTTGAGTAAAATTAGTGAAGCTACCTAGTCTTGTGTTTCTCTTTTTTCTTATTTTTAACTACTGATTCAATATTGTTACTTTTTATTGACTGACTTTGTCTGTTTTTAATATTCTTACAGTTTAATTTTGGCAGATCATATTTGTTCAGAAATTGACCTCTTTTTCAAGCTAGATTTTCCAGTTTGTTGGCATATATGTTGTTTGTATTAGCCTGTAGTATTGATTGTAAGGTTTTCTTTTCACATCTGATTTTATTTATTTGAGTCTTTTGTGTGTGTGTGTGTGTGTGTGTGTGTGTGTGTGTGTGTAACTGAAGGTGTATTGATTTCATTTATCTTTTCATAAAATCAATGTTACTTGTTAGTGTTTTTTTATGCCTCAAACTACTTCTTATTTGCAACTACATGATTTCACGCAATTCTTCTAAATAATGACATAAAATAGATTTCCTTGTGTATAAATAACTTACATACTCTCCATAAAGTAAATGCTCAAAGGTGCTAGAACACATCGCCCACTCCTACAGTGTTTTTGTATCCAACAGAGTCAACGCACAATATATAAATACTTAAGTCCAATAGTAAACACTCAGGCCCCGTGAACCAGATTTCAGAACCGATATTCCCACCTCTTCCTGTGTGGCACCCATTGCCCAGAAAAAAGCCAGGAATGTACCGAGGGAATGGCCATCAGTCTCACTATCCACCTCCTGTGCCGTTTGGTTATCCCAACCCAGGAAGGAAAAATAAAGCCTACCATCTGATTCCAGTGAACTGGGTACCTCCTCCTGGAATGCACTGTGACCTGAATCACTGGATTAATCCTCACATGTTAGCACCTCACTAGTTCCTTTTGATTGTGGTGATGTCTATTTGTTAGTGTTTTTTAATAATAGTTTATAAAATTAAATAATTTAAAAAACCAAACCATTTTGTTTACCTTTTGAGTCTGTTTTTCTGTTTTGTTTATTTCTGCTCTGACTTTTGTTCTTTCTCTTTCTCAGTTTGGATTTTTTTTGCTTTTCTAGGTCCTTGAAATGCCTTATGAGGCTGTTTACTTTAAATCTTTTTTATTTTATATGAGCACTTCCTGCTATAAAATTCTTAGTACTACCTTAGCTGTCAGAAATATGTGGGGTTTTTGTTTATTTGTTTTTGTGTGTATTTCTTTAATTGTTAACATTTGTTTTGTGGTCCAAGACTACTGTTTGGAATCACTATGGTTTTCTGGAGTACACATTTGATTCCATTTATTAAGCTTTCTGTGATAATTTTGAGTTAAAGTGTGATACTATGGCACTACTATAACATTTCAGCTGCAGTTTTTTTAGTCTTACCCATTTATGCTTATGATATTCCTACTGTGTTAAACTTCATAGTATATTACTTTTAAAGTGATCTTTAAAAGACCCTTTAAAGTTTCAGTTCATTTTTAATCGTGTGTGTGTGTGTGTGTGTGTGTGTGTGTCTGTCTGTCTGTGTCTGTCTGTCTAGGTATGTGCATGTGAGTGCTAGTACCCATAAAGGCCAGAAGAGTGTCAGATCCTCCAGCCTGGAATTGCAGTTGTGTGAGTTGTGTGTGGCCTGATGTCATGTCCTGGGAACCAAACCCAGGTCCTGTGGAAGAGCAGTGCCTACTTTTAACTGTTGAGCCAGCTCACTAGCTGCCTTTGAAAGGCTTATTTAGGATGCATTCTATGTGCTTAAATGCACATTCACTCTTCAGTGGTACCATGTCCTTCATAAACAGGTTTTGTTGTTGTTGTTGTTCAGTCCCCCCCCCCCCCCCCCACACACACACAGGATTTCTCTGTGTAGTTTTGGTGCCTGTCCTGGATCTCGCTCTGTAGACAGGCTGGCCTCGAACTCACAGAGATCCACCTGGCTCTGCCTCCCGAGTGCTGGGATTAAAGGCGTGCACCACCACTGCCCGGCTCATAACAGTTTTTAAATTGATTTTATCAGATGTTTTCTCTCAGTTGCTAATGATACATTTCTCAGCAAATGTATTTTAGGCACATAGTCATTTGCTGTTCAAGAAAATTTCCAAAGTACCTTCATAATAAAGACTTCCAGAATTAAATTTAAAGAAGAATCTTTTTTTCTAATGTATTACTTTTGATAAAAAAAAATCAGATTTACTTGTGTAGGATCTATACAAATGAATAAATAAATGTAATAAACTCATCAGATTGTATTTGGGAATATATAGTATATCTTTTCACAAAGAGCTTTGTTTGAGGGATGAGGAAATGGCTTAATAAAAGACTGTCATACAAGCATGGGAACTTGAGTTTTACCCTTAGCACCTATTTTTTTTTTCTTTCTGTTTTTTTTTTTTTTTTAAATCCATTGTTGTAGCACCTTATAGTCCTTACTCTGGGGAGGTGGAGACAGGAAGATCTTTGGGGCTTGATAACAGCCACTCTGGCTGCTATAGGGTCAGTGAAAGATTCTGTCTTTATTAAGATATAATATTTAAAATTATATCTTAAAAGTAAATAAGGAAGTTGTGGTATGAATTCATGTGGAAGTGTTCCAAATTATGATTTATTAAATTGTACAAAGTATGTGCTTGAGATTAAAAAAAATTCTGATTTAATCTGGTAGTAATAATTGGAAATTAGAAAAATTACAATATTGTCTTTATATAAAACAATTGCATATTTACACCTTCTTAATCCATCTGAGTAAAGTTTTGTACTTTGTGCATTAAGAAAACAGTTTGAGAACTGGAAAGCATTCAGAAAATGGCAGACTAAATTGTCAGGAGATAGGGAAAGGCTTAAAAGGTTTATATCCTCCAGGATAGGATGATTCTTGGGGGATATAATTAAAAAGATCTGAAGAGTTGGAAGGAGAATTAGGCTTGATTTAGTGAAACCTCTTGCTTAGTGTAGGGTTTATCTTATTTATGGTAATCCTGACAAATGGCTGAGCTTCCCATTTGAATCCTCGATGATGTAGTTGAGAGTGCTGATTCATAAAATATGTTGCCTGTTTTTATGTCTCTGCCACTTATTACTTACTGGTTGAGTGACATAAACAAATTTATACCCATTCTATGCCCATTTCCAGCCCCTGTGTCCTTGATATTAGACAAAGACTATAAGGCACCTGACTTGACTCCCTCCTGTCTAATATGGAACAATGACCAAGGATCAAGTAAATGTTAAGTAATGAATAACCCATGGGGCTATATTTAAGGAATGTAGTTACTTAGAAAAATGTTTTTTTCAGTCTAGGCCAGTGTAGTGAATATGGAGGCTAGGAGAACCTTTGCAGAACGGATGACTCAGGTACTTAAATTTCTTTTTCTTCTTTCTTTTTTTAATTTATTTTTATTTATTTTTAAATTTTATAATTTAATTTTACATATCAGTCACGGATTCCCCTGTTCTCCCTCCTCCGCCCCCCCCCCCCCAATCCACCCTCCATTCCCACCTCCTCCAAGGAAAGGACTCCCCTGGGGATTCATCTCAGCCTGGTAGATTAGGTACTTGAATTTCCATTAAGTAATTCCTAATTCTGTTTTCTAGAACAGTGCAAAGTCATTTCCATTCCTCCTTCGGTGTGATACTCTTCACCTGGTAAAACACAGAGCTGTAAGTCAGATGTGATGGTGCAGGCCTCTCAGACTTGTAGTAACTGAGACACAGGGGTTGGAGGATAGGCCCTCAGAAAAGAACAGAGGGCTGGGCGTGGGAGAGGCAGGTGGACTGCTACAAGTTTGAGGCCAGCCTGGTCTGCATACATAGTGAGTTTCAGGCTAGTCAGAGCTACAGAGTGAGACTGTCAACAACCCTCCCCCCCAACCCCCAAGCCCAAAACAAACAGATAAGAAACAGAAATCATAAAAGGCATAGTTCAGGTATAGTTTGGGTGATTGTGGATTTCCCTCCCCAGTGCTTCTTGGTTTTAGAAAGTATTTTGTGAATTTGGCTAGAATTTAAGAAACCAGAAGGGACTATTAATGGATATTCCAGCAAAACTGAATATTTGAAGTTAATTATTGCTTGTATATGAATGTGTGTATATAAGATGTGTGTTCATGCTATAGCATGCATGTGGAGGTCAGAAGAGCCCCTGAAGGGAGTTTTAAAGTGTTCTGAATAAGTAGTATTTAAATTCAGTGGTGGCAGAAATCTGCAGAAAATAAAAATACAGCTGTTGTTCAACTTGTTAAAAGGGCCTGTTCTTTTCAACTTGATAAAAGGGTCACCCCTCTTCAACTGAATAAAAGGTCCTACCTCTCTTCAACTTGTTGGACAGTGGGGTCCCATAGACTCCCCCAAACAGTGCAGGCTATTGTGATTGCTCAGGAATTAGAAGGGTATTGAGTGTTGAAGTCAGTCACCACATACTTGAGTCATGAGAGAGAAATCAAGCTGGTACTGACCTGAAAGCTTCATCTGAATTGGCTAGCTTTTGTATTGCCAGAAGGTGCTATGCAGGTTACTGAGAGAGAAGAGCCATCAATATCTTGTTCATCTATGAATCCTGGGAGCTACATTAATGACAATCCTGGCAAGATATGCCCCCTGGTGTATAGTGGCATGCATGTTATGAAAGTAACCAACGACTTTAAGGTTGAATTTAAGGCCTGACCCACAAGATAGAACTCATACCTGGTATTGTTAACTGGGCCAAAAACACATTGCTAGGTAGGCCATAGGCTCTAAAGGAGAACCTAATACTATTATGTTACTAAATTGACATAGTATCAAACTGCCCTCTAAATACTTGCCATTATACCCATAGATTATTGCAGTTCTCAGCTCTCATCAAAGAAGCTTCTTTTTGCCGTAGATGACAGTTAATACAGAAACCCAAAACCAGTCACAGTACAGAGAGTAAGAAACTGGAGTGCTCAAGTCTAAATGGGACATCCATATCATACTTCCTCCTCCCAAGACTCAAAGAACATCATGCACAGAAAGGTAAAACTAGAGGTTGTGGAGGACTGCTGCCAAACAGTGTTTTGCAGACATGACAGGACTGCTGAACATAAAAATTCACAGTAGCTGTGTCTGTGTGGGTAAGATCCACACAAGATCAATCTAGCAAAAATCCAGCATGAGTGGGGAAGCAGTCCACCAAGTCCCACTCATAGCTCAGGAACTAGTGACTGCTCGGGAAGGTCAGTCAGTTTTCTTCAGGGATGCAGATCCTGGTAGCTGGCCCTTGCTTCACTGAAATGGCTCTACCCTCACATACTGGCAGCACCAAAGGGACTAGAGAGTTAAACAAACAAACAAAAGTAGCACATGAATTAAAGATGGAGAAATGGTGTGAGGAATGTGGGTTAGGGTGGGTTTGCTCAAAACACTTTGTGTATGTTGTTGGAGAGGTGGATCAGTAGTTAACAATGCAGACCGCTCTTGTAGAGAACCTCAGTTCAGTTCCTAGCACCACATCAGGTGGCTCACAACTGCTGAACTTCACATTGTATACTTGTGTGAAAGTCTCAAAGAAAAAAAAAATAGAGGGACTTAAACAAGATGGTAGTATGTAACTCTCCTGTAAAATTCTGGCAGATGGTTCAAACTGTCATCATGTCTGTTAGCCTTCTCCTCCTGTTGCTCCTGGATACATAACTGACCTTGGGCTCAGACCAGAGGATTTTGAGTTCCAGACTTTGAGATGGAGAAGCTGCTGAGACATTTACATGGCTACACCCAGACACAGAGGTGTAGCTTGCTGTCTCTTCTCCTTTTGCTAGTCGTGTGTGTGTGTGTGTGTGTGTGTGTGTGTGTGTGTGTGTGTGTGTGTGT
>CABHPP010120448.1:0-20727 GCA_902168425.1 Peromyscus attwateri | reverse complement strand
TGTGTGTGTGTGTGTGTGTGTGTGTGTGTGTGTGTGTGTGTGTGTGTAATTGGGATTTGTGCCTGGGATAAAAAGGACAGTAGATATTGCTTGGCAGCCAGCAGTGCAATAAAACCACTCTATCCCAAGTGGACTGTCAGTGTGATTAGTACAATGCTTTATCATAGTGGGCTTTCATTACAGAGTTGTTAGTGGGTGAGTGTTCTTATTGTACCAGAAAGCAGATATGATCTGAATATTTGCTTTTGTAAAATGGTGCTATGGCAAGTTTGCCCATCCTGTTTTCAACTACCCTTTACAAACAAGGCATATTAAATACCACATAAAATTTATTTCAGTTATTTTATGGCTGTAGTTGTTCCCCATTGATTCTATGAAGCCTAATATAAATCTCTCTTTATGTTCGTATGATCAACAAGCCATTGCTCATAAAAGATGCCTAGCAAATGTTTTGGATTCATTAAATTTTAAATTGATTAAATGATTGGAAATAAAACTTTGAATGCAAACATTTGATTTCCATAAAGGAAAGTTTATGTCTGCTACATACATTAAAGATATTTTTTTAGTCTTGTTTGTGTATTTGTTAAAAAAGATTTCTAGAACTTTCAATTGGCTTCCAGGGGAAAGTATGACAGATTATTTATATGTAAATTATTATAGTTAAGCACCGAGTCACTGAAGGAATTATTAGGGAAAAGGCTAGTGTAATTCATCAAAAAGGGGGAATTCTCAATGCATTTGATTACTTTAACTTCAGACATTTACTTAATTTATTATCTGTTTACTTAACCATTTCTAGGGAAAATGCCATTTCTTTTTCAGTGTTTCACGTGGGAAGTTTTCTTCATGTATAAAGATAAGCAAGTCAGTTTTTCCTCAGATAGAGGCAAAGCAGTCATATTCTCTTCTGAGTCAGTTCCCTCATGCTTTTGTTTGCAGCTTAACCCTGTGATGATAGTAAAACAAAGACCTATCTGGCCAAGTAGACTTCATGTTGGATACTTTGCATCACGTGACCAAAATATCTGGGAACAACATGTAGGGAGGAATTATTTATTTTGGCTCCTGGTTTCAGAGGTACCCGCCCACCATGACTGGAAAGGCAGGTTGGAACAGAGCAGTTCATATTTTATCAACCAGAAAGGAAAAACAGAGACCAGAGCCACTTGCAGCCTTAAAGACACGTCCCCATGACTACCTCCTCCCAGAGGCACACCTCTTACCCCCATCTTTCACCTGTATTGTGGTAGTATGAATCTATCCAGGCATTTATCCATTGATTAGGTCAGTGTCTTCTGTTTTAGTTATCTTTGGAATGCCTTCACAGACGTGCCCAGAGCTGTGCTTCACTAACCTCTCAAATATTCATTCAGTCAGAGAGTCCATGGCCGCCTTTGACTTGGAAAAGTAGTTACCTGTTTTCTCATTAGTACTTTTAGTTACTCTGTGGAGAAAGAGAAAATGAATCTTGTCCCATTGTAGTGATAAGGGATGGCAGTCTTTACGTCCCTTGAGGCCATAGTAGATTTGAAGACAAAGTCATACTTGTTGGGCCATGTGGGCTAGTGTTTGGGTGTTATCAAATTTCCAGGGTATGTGATACACTACTCAGGCCATTTCATTGGATAGTCCATGAAATCAAAGTTTTCCTGAAGTCCTGAAAGCATTGTGGAATGCTAGTAAACTGATGTTGCTTGAACATTATTTTTACTAATTAGTTTGCTTTATATGGGAGGAAAGTAACTTTCAAACTTTTTAAAAAGTGTTTAAAATGGTTATGAAGTTATAAAAATAAAATAATGTCCCTCAACAAGAAATGTAGTTCCTAAATTAATCCATTTTATATTTGCATCACTTTATCACAACTACATAGATGGCATTGTTGAATCATGTGGTTAAAATTTTAGTTCTGAAATAAGATATCTCTGGGTAACATGTGGTGCCTCCACTTAGCAAGTAACTTTAGTTAGACAAACTATTTAGCTTTTCTGTGAATTAGGTTGTATTTATCCCTGGAGAATAGTAATACTTCATAGAGTAAGTGTGGATGAGAAATCTGTGAGATGACTCAAGGGTTTACCATGGACGTAGGTTAGAAACCTGCAGATATTAATCCTCAAAGAGCCAGTAGAGAACAGAAGAGAGACCACCTAAGAAAGAGTGGTGCTAAGCAACAGGGAGTAAGAGTGCTCCCTTAGCAGAACCACTAAAACTGCACCAATCCAGAGATTAGCATGGCCCCTGAACAAAAGGGAGTAATGAATGGTATGTGAAGTAGCAGAGATTGACGTAGCTTGAATTTTGAACAGTAATTAAATTGCTTTACATTTATTACAGAAATTATTTATTCTTCTGTAATAAATATGATGATGTTAAATAAAAGATGAGAAATAAGGAAAAATATAATGAATTCTATTCTGTCTAAAAGATGTCCTGTAATTTTATGAAGGATTACAGAATTTAGCAATCTTTCTGCAAAGATTGAAGTAACATTTCTTTGCTTTACTGAAGATGCTGAGATGACTAAAGCATGGCTTCTGTGTTGAAGGAATTCTTTAAGGGGAAGAGGCAGAGGCAAAAGAAGAGCACTTCAGGCCTGTATATCCTGTGATGCTGAAATAGGTCCATGAGTAAACAGCTTCGGGCACATTCGGAAAATGCACGATAATTCTGTTCTGTTCTTATGACAGCCGCATTTCTCTTTCTCTTTTCTTTAGTTGGAGAACACCAATTGACAGGCCATAAAGTGGCAGTTAAGATCTTAAATAGACAGAAGATTCGCAGTTTAGATGTTGTTGGAAAAATAAAACGAGAGATTCAAAATCTTAAACTCTTTCGTCATCCTCATATTATCAAACTGTAAGTATTTTTGTGTTTGAAAATATAAAAGAAATGTCCTGAAATAGTTACAGCAAAATGTTATAAATATCTTGCGTTAACTTTAGAAACACCAGTTTTCATGTTCGTACTCAGTGTTGATTCATTTCCCCTCTGTCAGTTCCTCAGTGCACACACTTGGTTTGGAGTTAAAGCCAGTGCTTCAGAATGGGTAGTGTTCAGTGGTGCGCAGGGCCTTGGGAGTTGGGCTGTTAGTACTTCTCAGAAAGTCACTCGGGCATTGGCTGTTCTGAGGTTGGTTCTTTTGTTTTGCTTTGTTTCTTCTGTTTTTAATTTAAAAAAGGAATGTCAGACCAGGTGTGGTAGCACATTACTGTGATCTCACTTGGAGGGTCATGAGTTTGAGGTCAACCTGGGCTATATAGTAAAACTGGCCCACAAATAAATAAATAAATAGATAGATAAATAGCTATGTTAGTAAAATTGAAAGATAATTTAACTAATTTAATTAGATATGTAGAAAATCTAGACATTAAGTATGCAGTAATATTCTGTTATGTTGTTTAAAGTTCTAGTTTTGTAGCGAATAATGTAGCATTCTAGAAACAGAAAATTATCTTTACTTTAAAGCTTGGATACAGTTTTTATGAAATGTTAATTTTACTTAAGGAGTACTTGATAGTAGGTAGGAACTGTGCTGAGCATTCTACATTTATAATTCCGTATTATCATTATGGCAAGTCTATACGGTAGGCTTACTTTATAGATAGGAAGACAGCATTACTAACAGGGATAAACAACTAGAAAAATTTGTGGATCCATGGTTTTACCCAGTTAAATTTATATATTGTTACTCAGGTATGTAAAACAATAACTAGATATAAACCCACTATGGTGCTTTGTAAAGCCAAATTATTTAGTGAATTTAGTAGTAGAAATAGAGAGTCAGTCTATATGTTAATTCAAATAAGATTGCTGCATAAGAAAGTCTATTTAAGAACAGTGTAAAGATATTAGTATCTTTTAGATTTTGTTTGCTAATGTTTTGAGAGCAGAATAAATTTATATTTAACCTAAAATTAGTTATCAACCTTTTTGTTGTTGTTTTTTTTTTTGTTTTTTGAAACAGGATTTCTCTGTGTAACCAGAGATGTCCTAGAACTCTCTCTGTAGACCAGGCTTCAAACTCAGACATCCACTTGCCTCTGCCTCCCAAGTGCTGAGATTAAAGGTGTGAGTCACCACTGCCCAGCTAGTAAGCAATCTTTTTAAAAATTATTATATTGTTTAAGAATTTTATACATGCATATGTGTTTTGATCAAATCTACCCTGTTCTTTCCTCTACAGTCCTCCTTTCCCACTTTCCACTTACAACTTCAAAGCTCTTTTTTAAACCCTCAGTTTGCAATCTTTGAATGTCAGTGTTAACAGGAGCAACTTGGTAATCCTATGGAGTTCTATTGTTTATTTGATTGGAGGATAATGGCCCTCCAAATGTGTGTCCTCACCTCAAGAACCTGTGAATGGTATCAGTTACATTGCAAAAACAAAGTAAGATTATAGGTCATCTTATACTAAGAGAGAGAGAGAGAGGTAGTTCTGGACAGCTTGAGAGTCCATGTGAACACAGTGGTCCTCCGAAATAGCAGACAAGGATAGAAGGATGAGTCAAAAAGAGTTCTGAGCAAAGTTATCATGGGCAGAGGTGAGCAGAACTCTGCTGGCTGCTGGAGGCTTAAAAGATGGAGGAAGGAAGCTGGGCAGTGGTGGCGCACACCTTTTAATCCCAGCACTCAGAAGGCAGAGCCAGGTGGATCTCTATGAGTTCGAGGCCCACCTGGTCTACAGAGCGAGTTCCAGGACAGACACCAAAGCTACACAGAGAAACCCTGTCTCAAAAAACCAAAAGAAAAACAAAATATGGAGGAAGGGGCTGTTAGACAACACAGGACAGCCTCTAAAAGCCAAAAATTCAAAGAAGTGGACTTTGCTCCTCAAGTCTCCAGCAGACATCTTAATTCATGTCAAGCTTCCAATCCACAGAACTGTAAGATAGTGCATGTGCGTTGTTTTCAGCCTCATAAGTATGGAGGCAATGGAGACCAATGCAACTTAGTTTATGTCAACTGGACCCAAACTAGAGTTACCTGGGAAGAGGGAACCTCAATTAAGGAATGACCTTGTCAGTTTGGCCTATAGTATGTCTGTGGGGCATTTTCTTGATTAATGACTGGTATTCAAGGGTCTAGCCCACTGTGGGCAGTGCCAACCCTGGGAAGACAGTCCTGGGTTGTATGAAAAAGCAAGCTGAACAAGTCAGAGAGAGTGATCCCATAAGCAGTGTTCTCTACAGTCTTTACTTGAGCGCCTGCCTCCAGGTACCTACTGTAAGTTCTTAAGTTCCTTCTCTCCATGATGGACTATAGTCTATAAGATGAAATAACCCTTTTCTCCCCACGTTGCTCTTGGCCAGTGTTTGATCAAAGCAAGCTAGAACAAATAGCTATTTTTGATTTATTTTCCCTCCAAGACAGGAAAGCCCTGGCTATCCTGGAACTCACTATATGTAGACCAAGCTGGCCTCAAACTTGCAGAGTTCTTCCTGTCTCTGACTCCCAAGTGTTAGAATTAAAGACAGGTGCTACCATGCCCAGCTTGTGAATTCCTAAAATGAGTGGTTGATACAGTTATTACAGGCTTTGAAATATTTAGTTTTTAATTGTTGCATTTTTTTTTTGTCAATTAACTGTTGCAAATTAAAATATTTGGTGATGGAGCCCACACAGTGCCATCTTGCCAACGTCAAGAATGTTCCATTAACTGTTTCTGACTAATATTTGGTTTGGTGTGCCACTGGGTGACACATTTGCCCTGAGACTTTCAGTTTTATAGTATGCTTTCATGCTATATGATACTTACTTCACGTTCATTTCATCATAAACATAGAATCATGTGGCAGTATTTGATTTGAAGACTATGTCCAGTATCAGGTGTTAGATAACCCTAGAGTGTGCATATAAAAATTTTGGAAGATTAGTATAAAATATAACCTATCAAGGATAATGCACCTCTCCTTCCATTCATTTTCTAACTTTTGAATGCTGTGCTTCATGATGTTATGTAAGAAGTAACAGTTGGCATTGGTGGAATGCCTAGTTTGTGATAAGCATTGGCACAAAAGCAGGCATTGGCCTCCTATGAGCTGATTCTCCTTAAGTTGACTCTGATTAGTTCTCAGTTAACCGAAACAGTTCATATGTGTGTGTGTGTGTGTGTGTGTGTGTGTGTGTGTGTGTATAAATTTTTTTTATATTTTTTATAATTTTATAAATATATATATTTTTAAAGACAGTCTTGCTGTATAACCTAGGCTGGCCTAGAACTGCTGTGTAACCCAGTCTGACCTTACAATCAAATTCACAATCCTGTGTAACCTAAGCAAACTCACAATCCTGTGTTCGCTTCCTAATGCCAAGGTTCTAGGCCTGTGACGCTGGCCCTTCTCCCATCTGACCTGACTCCATGTTTGTAATGGCGTCAGTGGTGTGTAAGCTAAGTCTCTGCTTTTTGCTGCTGCTTGGTAGCTGTTGTGTATGAGAAAAGAAACCTGAAATGGCCAGACCTAAAGCTTCGACCTCACTTTCTGATGCTAACCCTGAAAGCCCCCCTTGGGAAAGAAATGTGACCTAGTTTGTTCTGCTCTTGAAACATAGATTGCATTTGCCACTGTTCTAGTTCCATTTCTGTTGCTGTGATAAAACATCCCGACAGAAAGCAGTTTAGGGGAGAAGAGGGTTTACTCCACGTGTAATTACAGGTTGCAGTCTATTAGTGAGGGAAAGTCAACTCAGGAACCCAGTAGCTAGTCACACATGTCCACAGCCAAGAGCAGAGAGAAATGGAATACACCCCTGCTGGCTGCCTGCTGCATGCCTATACTCAGCTAGCTAGCTAGCCCTTTTCACGCTTAAGCAGTTCAGGGCCCAGCCCATAAAGTGGTGCCATCCCCAGGAGGCTGAGTCTTCCTACAACAATTAACAAGATGACTACCCAGTTCCCAACAGACATAGTCCAATCTGATCTAGAGAATTTCTCAAGTGGGTTTTCCTCTTCAGTGACTCTAGGTTGTAGCAATTTGATGATTAAAACTATCGGCACAGTAAACATCTGTAGTTATCATGGAATTTAAGTCTTGTTTCTGACATAATTTATCAGTGTTGTCTTGTTCTTATTTCTATAATTTATTAACATTTCTTGCCTCATTCTGGTTTAGTTATTGTTACCTTGTTCTAAAGTAGCTACAGAACAGCCCCAGACTTCACTAGCAAGTAATTAGCAAAGATGAATCCAATGCTTACACCTTTGATTTTTCAGCCATGAGCTTAAGTCATTCATTTACATCGCCTCTTTAATTGTTAAATCGGAACTTAAAAAAAAAAACACTCATGTTTTCTTCCTACTGAAGCTTACTGACAGCCTTTAATAATGTTAGTGTTACAGAGGGAGGGAGAGGGAAGGAGAGGGAGGGAGAGGGAGGGAGAGGGAGGGAGAGGGAGAACAGGCATGGGGAGCAGTGGGAAGTAGGCAGTAAACCCATAATAGTTAACTATATCATATGCAGTAAAGATGTAAGGAACCTGGAGGAAGAATATTATACACAGAATAACTAACAATACAAAGGATCTGAACTGGAACACCCTATACTCCAGCAATCAAAGAAACAGACTGATCTAGAAAAATGGTTCTCAACTTGTGGGTCGTGACCCCTTTAGGAGTCACATATCAGATATTTGCATTATGATTCATAACAGTAGCAAAATTACAGTTATGAAGTAGTAATGAACGCAATTTTATGGCTGAGGATTACCACAACAATAGAAACTGTATTAGGGGGTACAGCATTAGGAAGGGTGAGAACCACTGATTTCTAGGGGTTTGGAGTGATAAAATCAGAGACATAGAGGGGAGCCAGACTATACAGGACATTATCAAATATTGTTAAGGATTTTAACTTCCACTCTTGAGTGAGGTGAAAGCCACTGAAGTATGTTGACCAGAGGTGAGATGTCATCTGGTTTAACATGTAGACTGTATTTGGGCTAGTACTGAAGTAAGGAAAAAAGTTAGTCAATTGCCGTAATCTGGGTGAAAGGTGATGGTGGTATGGGATACAACATCATGTGGTAGATGTTGAGTAGTATGCCTGTTCTGTCTATGCTTTCAGTGTGGAGTTAACATTTACTGAGAGAAAACATAGATTATGAAAGAAGAATAACTCCAAGTACCTGGTATGGGCAAATAAAAGAATATTGTTGCCATTGACTAAATGAGAAAGGTTACATGAAGACCAGGTTTGAGCTAGGGTATTAGGAGTTAGTATCAAACATTTGACTTTGGTTTTATGAAGCTGAAAGGAAGCATCCTAGTAAAGATGTTCTTGAATAGCTGAGTCTGGAATTCGGGGGAAAGTTATGGATAGATAGTGTTATATACATAGATAGGATTTCTATTACTGTGAAGAGAAACCATGACTACAGCAACTCTTATAAAGAAAACATTTAACTGGGGCTGGCTTACAGTTTGGAGGTTTAGTCCATTATTGTCATGGCAGGAAACATGGTGGCATACAGGCAGATGTGGTACTAGAGAGGTAGCTGAGAGTTCTATATCTGGATCCACAGGCAGCAGGAAGAGAGATGAGACACTGCCCTGGCTTGAGCATCTGAGAACTCAAAGCCTGCCCCCAGTGACACACTTCTCCTGACAAGGCCATACCTACTCCAACAAGGCCACACTTCCTAATACTGCCACTCTCTATGAGCCTATGGGGGCCATTTTTATTCTAACCACCACAGATAGCATACCCTAAGACTGGATAAGAATATCAAGAACCTGCAGATAGATGAACTAGTCCTAGGACTGAGCTCCAGGGCACTAACTCTGTCTGGACATAAGCAGGAACCAAAAAAGGGGAATGAAATGAATAGTCAGTGAAGGTGGAGGACAGAAGATCTAGTATCCTCAAAACAAGTGAAATGTTCACAAACAGAACTATGTCCTTACCATGCTTGCTATGCCAGGAGCCTAGATGTCAACGTTTTTGTGTCTTTTCATTTGTCAAAATAATGGAATAGCAATAAATTCACAAGATACAGCCCTTTTAGTGATAGCAGTTTGCCAGATAGCCCTATCTGTTTTGGTAATTTGGCTGAAGCTAATAAGTTTTTTTCCTTTGTTGTTTGTTTTTTTCTAAAAGGTTTTTCTGTTTATCCCTGGCTGTCTTGGAACTTGCTCTTTAGACCAGGCTTGTCTAGAACCCACAGAGATTCTTCTGCCTCTGCTTTCCAAGTGCTGGGATTAAAGGTGTGGGCCACCACCTCTGGCTGTTTTATTCTAACCTTAATCATCCATATTTACTCTCACATATTATTACACAGTAAATCCTAAGCTTCTCTCTCTTTCATATATATATGTATGTGTTTACAGAATGAACAAGTTAAGGAGGCTACTATAGAGTTCTGAAGTTTCAAAATTGTACTAATAGAAATGTAAATTGAGTCTGTATTAATAAGACAAAGGAACCCAAACCAGCTGCCCAGATGAAGCTGTTGCTGAGGCCATAGGAGAGTCAGGGTTGAAATCTAAGATTTCATCAGCTATACCTAGACTGAGGCAAGAACAGCAAATCCAGGTCCAAATGGGCCACCAGGTAGATCAGTGCCTAAGAGCAGTTGAGTATGCCTCATCCACAGCAGGAGGCCAGGTTGAGCTGAAGTGCAAGGGACATTCATCCTTGATGTGCATGTTGGGTGTCAGGTGACGCGCTTTTGGACTTAAGGCATAGCAGTGCTAGCGAGGCACCTCCCACTTTATGGAATGCAGGTGAGGGAGTCATACACTTTGGTCTGGTGTGTCGCCGAAGTTCTTCCTCTTCTTTCTCCTTTTTCTTTTAGGAGTTGTTTTATTTTTAACTGTGTGTGTGTGTGTGTGTGTGTGTGTATACATGTGATTGTAGATGTTCTTAAAGTACAGAAGAGGGTTGGATTTCCTGCAGCTGGAGGTACAAGCAGTTATGAGCTACCATATGTGGTGCTGGGAACTGAGCTCAGGCCCATTGATCAGTATATGCCCTTAACTTCTGAGCCATCTCTCCAGCTCCCAAAACAATATGGAGTAACTTAGGATATAGATATAGCTTGAGCTCAACAGATTATCAACTGTTCTTACTGCTAATATTGGGTAAGGTAAAAACTGAGAATTATTAGATTTAGCAAAGTGGAGGTTTCTGGTTGTTAAATTTTTTTTTTTTTTTTCCTGAGACAGGGTTTCTCTGAGTAGTTTTGGTGCCTTTCCTGGATCTTACTCTGTAGACCAGGCTGGCCTTGAACTCACAGAGATCTGCCTGGCTCTGCCTCCTGAGTGCTGGGATTAAAGGCATGCGCCACCACCACCCAACCTTTAATCTTATATTAGAATGTTAAAGGCAAAGATCTGATATGAAGAAAGATATGTGATGAAGAGAAACAATAGCTGTAGACAATAGAAGGAAAAGAGAGTTGCGGTAACTAGACGGGAATGTACAGTCTAAAGGGGGTGTTTTTAAAGATGGGTAATGTTATAAATGTTTGTGTACCACAATACAGAATGATTAAAACAAGAAGGAACTATAGATGCAGGAGAAAGAGGGGACTAATTGTAGAAGCCAAGTTCCTTAGCTGGTATGGGGACAGAATTCAGTACATATTGGAGGAGTTAATCTTAGAAAATCTATGACCATGGAGATGTTGACTGTGTGTAGTGGGAGTAAAGATAATTAGAAATAAGGAAGTCTAGGAACCTAGAGGCTATCTGTTAGACAGATATCATAAATAGGTGGCATCTGTACCCCAAGTATAAACAATAGCAGTGAGGAAAATGATGGTTTAGAATGAGAAGGAGATCATTGTGTGGTATTGTGTTACAGTAGTTTATGCTACAGGTTTTTGTTTGGTTTCCTTTGCTTGTTTGTTTTGAGGCAGGGTCTACTAGGTATCCTAAGATGGCCTTGAACTTGTTAGGTAGCGATCGTGAACTTATGATTCTGAGGAAGATTGGACTGAAAATTTCCTTTGCACCACAGTTTATTGCTAGGATGTTCAAATATTCAACAGTTAAGATTTAATTAAAGGGGCTGGAGAGATGGCTCAGTGGTTAAGAGTACTGGCTGCTCTTCCAGAGGTCCTGGGTTCAATTCTCAGCAACCACATGGTGGCTCACAACCGTCTGGTAACTGTAGTGCTGTGGACTCTGATACCCTCTTCTGGTGTGCAGATATACATGCAGTCAAAATGTCCACATACATAAAAAAGATATAATTTAATATTCAATTAATGAATTGATGAATCTACCCTCTAAGCAGCGGTGACTACTTGTATTTCAGAAAGAGCGTCATTGTTTCTGTGGCAGGAGGTTCACAGTATGAGGTAGTCTTTAAGGTAAACAAATGAGATGGAAATCTGATTAGTTTTCCAACTTTTTTTGTTTTGTTTTGTTTTGTTTTGTTTTGTTTTTTTCGAGACAGGTTTCTCTGTGTAGTTTTGGTGCCTGTCCTGGATCTCTCTCTCTGTAAACCAGGATGGCCTCGAACTCAGAGATCCACCTGGCTCTGCCTCCTGAGTGCTGGAATTAAAGACATGGGCCACCACCACCTGGCTTAGTTCTCCAACTCTTAAGAGTCAGGAGGTGTGGGCAAAATTAAAGGTATCCTCTTGAGGGCAAACCAACTGATTTTCTTTGGAAAAAGCAAACAAACTATGAGTAATCTATAAATTAAAACAGACATGTAGCTAGAGTTTTCCTGCCTGGCCCATGGTCAGGACAAATCTCTTTCACCCGCCAGTCCCACAGCCACTCAGACCCAACCAAGTAAACACACAGAGACTTATACTGCTTACAAACTGTATGGCTGCAACAGGCTTCTTGTTATCTAGTTCTTATATCTTAAATTAACCCATTTTTATTAGTCTATAAGTTGCCACGTGGCTCGTGGCTTACCGGTACCTTACATCTCGCTTTTCATGGAGGCGGCTGGCAGCGTCTCTCTGACTCAGCCTTCCACTTCCCAGAATTCTTTTCTCTCCTTGTCCCGCCTATACTTCCTACCTGGCTACTGGACAGTCAGTGTTTTATTTATTAACCAACCAGAGCAACACATTTAATATACAGAACATCCCACAGCACTTCCCCTTTTCTTTTTTTCAAAAAGCAAGATTTTAACTTTCACATAGTAAAATTACAGATAACAAAACAATTATCAAGCAAGAATTACAGTTACACTATCTAGTCTACTTATATAGGCAGATCAACCAATTGAAATGTATGGATAGTATTTGGATCTAATTCTTAAAAAAAGGAAGTTTATTGTGATTTGGTGGTCAAAAAGATATGCTTTATAAAGTTAGTAATCAGGACATATTTATCCTATTTTCTAGACTATTATGGAAATAATTGATTTTTTTATGTCCATGCATAAATAAGAACAACATTATCAACCCAATAAAATTTTACAAAAGGTGTAAGCATTTCTTGGAGAAGAAATGTGTATATTTTGCAAGTATTAGATACTGTATAATTCACAAGCTTTCTAGTTGTGTTAGCATCACAAATTATCTTTAGAAAACAACTGGCACCTGAAATTGAGCATTCACATGTACTGTAACTTAGCAATTCAACTAACTCATCAGTGTTTATCAAGAGAAAAATCTTATGTACAAAAATGTTCAAGTAGCACATAGTAGCAGAATTGTAGAAATAAGCTCAGTACTCTTCTGTGGTAGAGAGATGAATAAATAGGCTTTGACAAGAGAAGGATAAATAAATAAATATAGTGGACTATTATATAGCAACCATATAGCTGTAACACACAGCAATATTGACTGGTTCTCAAAGAAGTTCCCCAATATCACATAATATATACTATTTAAAATCTAAACCTTTAAGATAGGTGGATGAATATGAATCACTGTTAAATAGAAGCATATAATCATGTATGTCTATTATTTTGACATATCAAAATAAAACTAAAAAGAAAGCAAGAGAAAGCTGCACAGGGCTTCAGGCCAGTGGCTTTCTCGGTGGAGGTCAGGTCTCTGTGTGGTCATATGGGAGGGATTGGCAAGGCCCTGCCATACTGTCTGGGTGATGGTTTTTGTATTGCTTATTGGAATATTATTAAAAACAGCAATCAACTAAAGAAAAGATCACTCATAGACTAAAGAAAATGAGTGTCAGCAGTCCAGGATAATGATTACTACATTTTGATACAACTGAGTTAAAATTAAAGAAAAGTCTTACTCTGTTATACTTATCAATATGAACAATATTTTAAAATCTTAATAGATATAACCATCAAACAGGGATGTGCAGATGTGTATTAATGTTGATTTTTGGGTCACTTCAGAAAGATTTTTTTTTCCTTGAGTCATATGTTACTTTGTGTGTTTATTGCTTTAAAATGCATGTAACCTTACCAACTGGACATTGCTTAGGGATTGTCTGGATAATTGCTTTTTTTCCCCTTAATTAAAAATGTTTCTGAAAAATTTCCTAAAGCACATTATTTTTCATTTCCGTTACATTAAAATAATACTGTTATGTGTGAATGATTAGTCGTCATTATATTCCTTGTAATATTTCCATGTAATTTTTAGAAGTTACCTTTTAATAATCCAGGAATTTGTCTTTCCTACCAGCTCCCTAATGTGAAGCTGTTTTCCTAGGACCCTTCTTTTTTCCAAAAACTGTTTTTCTTTGTTAATTGAAATTTTATTGGTTGAAATTCCCCCCCTTAACTTTCAGATTATTTTGGTATTGATCCAAGCATTTTTTAAAATGGTAATTTATACATTAATTTAAATAGTTTGTTGTAAGTACTTTGCCAGATGCAAATTCATTAATCAAATTATCATCATTATGAAACATGTAATTACAAACTGAGAGGTGTATGTTGTAAAGCTAAGGTAAATATATCTGTGCAAGCAAATTGCCTTTTACACTTGCAAGGTGGCCTTTGGTGTGTGATAGCATATGCTGTGGAGTTAGAGGCTTCATGATTTAATTCAACCCAGAAGTATCCTATGAAGTCTTGTGGTATATTCCAAAGGATCAGTAACTAAGATTATTTGAGTTTCATCATTTCATTCATGCCTCATCCAGAATGGATAAGCACAAATGTTATTGGTAACAATAACACAGATCAGAAAAATGAGTTGATAGCAGTAGATGTTTCCACCTACTCTGTTCAGTTTGTTTGATCACTTTGATGCCTGTCAAAATAGCCTTCATCAAACTATTTCTTTTAGAGTTCCTAAAAAAATGACCTTTCCACAGTTTATGTGAAATAGTCTCAACTTTATTTCTGTTACAGTCATTTGCTTTACATGAAATGGGATACCCTGTTATTTGTGTCTTCAAAGACTAAAGATTACCATTAGAAGTATTTTTCCAGGCCAGATATGGTGGTATACACCTGTTATTCCAGAATGTGGGAGCCGAGGTGGGAAGATTATGAGTTTGAGTAAGCCTGGATTCTATATGATGAGCATCTATCTCAAGGAGAAAAAAAAAAACAAGAAAAATATTTCTACAGACAATATTTTCATGTGTTTAATTTACACATGATGTGTTTTCTCTTAGTATATTTTATGATTTCAAAGACAACAGAAATCTGAAGGGAAGTCAATGAGTCTCAGGAAGTAGGGGACGTTTGTAATGTTCTTCCCTGCTGTGGTGCTGGGATTAGCTTGCTGACATTGTAAATCTGTTGCCTTCCTAGAGTATTATACTCTATTGGAATATGAAATTGTAGCAAGAATAGTGGAAGAGGTTGATCAGTGTGGAAGCACCACTTATTAACCCCCTTTCTTATTTGTGAAACAGTTACCAGGTGATCAGCACTCCAACAGACTTTTTTATGGTCATGGAATATGTGTCTGGAGGTGAATTATTCGACTATATCTGTAAACATGGGCGGGTGAGTGACATGCCATCTAGTATTCAACCCCCACCCCCACGCTAAGAGAGTGGAAAGCATGGGAAGTAGCTAACCACAAAGATATTTTCAGTGCTTCCAGATATTTCTGTAATAATGTCAACTACACATGCAGGACATATTTTCTTTCTTGAGAATCATGCCTTTTGAGACACAGATTTGGAAACTATATCCCACTTGATCGCCAAAAGATTCCTATGCTTTTCACAGTCTGTTCTGTATAAAATCATGTTAAAGCTTCAGTTATTTTCTTAGCATTTTCATATAAGTTCTATTTTAGTTGGTTTTATTGATTCCCCAAAACATTGTGCATATTCAATATTAGTTGAAAATTAAACATCATTGCCATTTAGCAAAGCAAAACCTATCGAATAATATTTTGAGCTTTGATAAAGTTTTGGCTGGTTTGCTTTGTCTGACTTGTTGAATTTCTAATTAGTCAGTTCTAAATTAGACTGCTTAGTTGTATGTAGGCTGGTTATGAAACTAAAATGCGTAATAGATGTCCTAGATAGTCTTGATGCGGTTTATTTTTCTGCATGCTAGGTTGAAGAGGTGGAAGCTCGGCGACTCTTTCAGCAGATTCTGTCTGCTGTGGATTACTGTCACAGGCATATGGTTGTCCATCGGGACCTGAAACCAGAGAATGTACTGCTGGATGCTCAGATGAACGCTAAGATAGCTGACTTTGGTATGCTACTCCATGTTTGCTCAGAGCTGTGTAGTACCTTTAAAATGGACCGGTAACTACTCCTAGAGAGCTAAGAACTTCCATTCACCACACAAATCCTATAACATGAAAAGGGATTAATTACAGTCTTCAAACTGGCTTATTCTGTTTATTTAAATCCACACAAAAAAGGCCGAAGTTTCTAGAACATGTGAAGGCCACGTCAAGACAGATCCATTCAATATTCCTTTCCTCCTAAGGAAATGATACTTGTTTTGTTTTGGGGGGTTTTGTTTTTTGTTTTTTTCTTGGGGGGGGGGTGAGAAAGTCCTAAACTCCTTTGCAGATTTTGTTGATGCAGTGGATGCTTTCCCTGATTTACATAAACAAGGGTGTGAAAAGTTGTACTTGTGCCTAAAACTTTGTGCTCCTTCTGACCTGATCATGGAAAGGCCTATAAGTCTTAGGGCAATGTCTAATCACTTATGAGAGAATGGACATGGTCCTGGGTCAAGGACAAGGTGGTAAAATGTACGTTTTTAGTCTCTGTACACTAAGCAGACCCAGAAAGGCTTCCACAGTGGATGTTTGAGGAGAAGATTATGAGGTGAGCCTTAGAAGAGAGGGATGGGAGCTGCAAAGTCAGTGTTGCATGTTGCAGTTTTTTGTGGTTTGTTTGGTACCTGTCTTTAAACTGGCTTCACTGTTTCCGTCTGAACTCTTCTAGTGAGTGGTTCAGCAAAGAGTTTGGTTCAGTAGATTATTTCTACTATGTTGACTCGGAGCTCTCTAGATTATAAATCTTTCCCAGCAAGTTGGAGCAGGTGGCCCTCCTGATTGCTTGAGCTGAGCCTCACCTGAATGGCAGGGAGACCCTGTTTCCAGGGAAACAGCCTGCTTATCAGCTGGAGCTGCTCTGCTAATTACAGTTAAAACCAAAAAAAGATTCTCTCTGTAGACCTGGCTGTCCTGGAACTCCCTGTGTAGACCAGGCCGGCCTCGAACTCACAGAGATTCACCTGCCTCTGCCTCCTGAGTGCTGGGATTAAAGATGTAATGCCCAATTACAACCTTTTAAGGAAGACTTTTAAAAGCACTGTTTTTTTGTTTGTTTTAATTAGCAGCCTTTTTATTTCTTTGTATACAGAAGTAGATAATATTTGGTGCTTATATTTTTGAAAAAGTGATATAATTTCAATGAACTTTTTTTGTGAAGAGTCAAAATTTTCATGCAGTGAGCTTCATTCCACTCACACATGTGCTGCTCTGTTGCTTTCTGTGTAACAGCGTAGGTCCTTAAGATAACCTCTTTCTAATCTAACAGTGCTTCCTGTTACTGGAGAGCTGAGAGAGAGAGAGAGAGTGTGTGTGTGTGTGTGTGTGTGTGTGTGTGTGTGTGTGTGTGGCGGGGGGAGGGGCAGGATCCAGGAAGTGAACCCAGGTTGTCAACTTTGCTCAAGCATCTTGGCCCACTGAGCTATCTTGCCACCCACCATTATTCTTTAAAATAAATAAAGAATATGATTTCTGAAGCATGAAACAACTAAGAGTTTTCATCATTGTTTTACCTGTATCTTCAGTATCCAGCATCTGATAAATTGCTTTTATTTTTAGGACTGTCTAATATGATGTCAGATGGCGAATTTCTACGAACTAGCTGTGGATCGCCAAACTATGCAGCACCTGAGGTCATCTCAGGAAGGTAAGAGTTTATTAGTGATAACTGAGCATTTTGTGACCTTGTATCCATTCTAATAACATTGAATTATATTTCCTTTGCAAGAAGATTTTTAACATAGTAGAAACAAATTGTTCATTTATTTTTTATTATAGGCAGAACAGTACATTTTTTTAAAGCTTCATGTAGGCATGTAATGTGTTCCTGCATTTTGTTCATTGACCATGACTGAGACAGATCTGATGCAGCATCTATATTCTGTTGTAGAAAATGTCAAGTATCAGTAAGGATTTACTAAAGTTTAAGCCAGTGTCTTTATTTAACAGACATAGTTATTGAATAGTAGTATTTTCACACATTTCGCAGAGTCTTCAGGCAGTTGAAGACTTTTGCCTTTGGAAGAATAAAATTTGGAAGACTATTTTGCCTTTGGAAGAATAAAATTTGGGTGACAATATGATTTCAAGCAATTAAACTAGACGAGTGACTTTGAAGTCCTTCATGTAATTAGCTCATTGGTACATTATAAAATATTTACAGGGGCTGCAGAGATGAAGTCAAGTCATTCCACAGTGGCTAGTGTCTGGTTTTAAAAGTTCACAGGATGCTTGAGAGAAAGTATTGAGAAGGTGCTTGCAAGTAGCAGATTGTGAGAGTCTTAGTTCACTTGGACTGTGCCAGAGCACTGTACAGCCTGCCTTATAAACAATGGTAGTCTGCCCCATGGCTCGGGAGCTCCACAAAGATTTGATGTGTGTACAGCCTATTCCTCACAGCCCACTGTTTCTAACTTTAAGCATGTGTGCTCAAAGGGGAATGGGATCTCTCTGGGGTAGTCTTTTATAAGAGTACGGATCTTCTCCATGAGAGTTCCACCTCAGATCTCCTTAGAATCTTCACTTCCTCATACCATCAGTTTGAGGTTAGAATTCAGCTGATAAGTTTTAGAGAACACAAGCATTTTGTAAGATGCTTGGGTGATACAGCTAATGATGTAAATTAGGGACAGCACTCCATTGAAGCAGATCATGCTCTTTCCACTGGAAATGTAGAAATTTGTTACCTCAGACCAAAGTTTGATTTTGGTAGTGTGCTACTGGGGAATGGTAGGATAGTAGAAGGATAAGACAAAAATAGTAAGAGGTGTGTGGTGCAGACAAAGGTTATCTAGAGCCAAACTGTCTTAGTCCATTGAGTTAGCAAGTGATTCTGAAAGAAAGCAGTAGGGACTCTGTTATACGGGGGCTGGGCAGATAGCTCAGTGCTAAAGAGCACCTGCTGCTCTTCAGAGGACCTATGTTTGATTTCTAGTACTCACATTAGGGCTCCCAGCTGCCTGTAACTCCCATTCCACAGAATCTGATGCCCTCTTCTGGACTAGGTATCAGACACACAAGCACTACATAGACACACATGCAGTCAACACACTCAGACACATAAAAATAAAATTTAAAAATAAATAAATCTTTTAGGAAAGATAATGTTAAACACTATCAATATGGTACCAGTTAAGTATTTCAATGTCTCAAATTTTGTTTAAATGTGGGCTAGGAACAAAAATTTTGTTATATATGCATTATATATATATGTTATCAGAAATATATATATTTATCATATATATATCAGAAATGGTTCTGAGGGGGAAAACACTGAATGTATTATTGTATTTTTTTTCTAGTTTGTGGTTATTTACTTTGATGTTTCCTTAAAGAAATAAAAGAGAAAGTGTAAATTTTATTAGTTGGTTTGTTTTTGAGAAAAGAGTCTTACTCTGGGTGGCTTGGGACTCTCTAGACTCTCTGCCTCTCAAATTCTGAGATTAAAGGCATGTGCCATCATGCCTGGCCTGAAAGTATAATAAATTTCAATTAGCACTTATAATTAATTTTTAACAAATAAAAATAATAGTCTTTTGGCAAGTTTGTGTTGCTAATTAGGCTGGTTATTTTCTATGAAGAGTAATTTTTGAGGTTTGGGAATTGCTATGTATTCATTGATGACCTTAAATAGCAATATATACCAAGTTGGTTTTGCTTTATCATGGTTGGAAGCAGGATACTAACAATAAGGGGAAATGGTACCTACACTTAGGCTTGTGTTCTCCTTTCTCAGGCTGTATGCGGGTCCCGAGGTTGATATCTGGAGCTGTGGCGTTATCCTGTATGCCCTTCTCTGTGGCACCCTCCCCTTCGATGATGAGCACGTGCCTACACTCTTTAAGAAGATCCGAGGGGGTGTGTTTTATATCCCGGAATATCTCAACCGTTCTGTTGCCACTCTGCTGATGCACATGCTGCAGGTGGACCCCTTGAAGCGAGCGACTATCAAAGACATCCGGTGATTATAGTTTTTGTTATTTTATACATTTTCTCATTGTAGTAATAGTGATACTAGAATATTTGCTTCTCGTATGCTTTGTGACACTTTATTTTATGAGAATTTTTAGGCAAAGTGTGTGGTAAATTCTTGTAATCCCAGCACCTACCCAGGAGGATGAGGCAGGAGGATCTCAAGTTCAAGGCCAGCATGGGCTACAATGTGAGACCCTGTTTCAAAGAAAAGGAATTTTTAATATTTGAACTTATTATGTAGACCTGATTGTCACTTATCCTTCAAATATTTTACATTGCTTTTATGCTTATTAGCATAAGTAGTAAAGCATCTAAGGCCCTGTATAAGAAGGATGCAGTCTTCTAGAGTCTCATTTCTTGCCTTCCCCACCACATCCTTCACATTAGACTTAGGTCCTGAGCCCTTTATTGTATTGCTCTGTATCCTGATTCTTTTCTGCATCTTCTGATCTGCTACCATTCCAGTCATCTTTCATGTTCTGCTCACATGGCACCAGCTTTGTGAAATCATTTCTAGTTCCCACGCACTGATTGTTCAGCACATGCCTTGTTACTGCATTCTCATACTGTGTCTGTCCTTTCTCAGCGTATCTCCTCTCCTGCATTATAACTGTCGGGGCTCAGATTGTCTTAAGAACCTGTCTATTCACCTGCTACTTTACGACTGTTACTGAAAGTGGAAGTTTAGAAGGGACTGAAGATATTTCAGTGTGAAAATTGGAGAACTTTGTTTTAGATGTGGTTGAATATGGTTTTTTTGAATCCTTACCACCACTGTAAAACTGACTTTTTTATTTATAGTATCTAATACAATGAAAATGCTATATAAATACAGTATTAGCCGGGCGTTGGTGGCGCACGCCTTTAATCCCAGCACTCGGGAGGCAGAGGCAGGCGGATCTCTGTGAGTTCGAGGCCAGCCTGGGCTACCAAGTGAGCTCCAGGAAAGGCGCAAAGCTACACAGAGAAACCCTGTCTCGAAAAACCAAAAAAAAAAAAAAATACAGTATTGAGGAAATACGCATGAAACATGTTTGTACATGTTCAATTCAGATGCATGCATTTCCACCTCCCCTCACTTTCCCATATCCCCTGCCTTCCCTTTTTCCCCTGTACCCTTCTGCTCCCCGTATCCCTCCCATACCCTTCTGCTCCCCG
>CABHPP010120447.1:27653-40782 GCA_902168425.1 Peromyscus attwateri | reverse complement strand
ATCATTGAAACAGAAGCTACTCTCCCGCACAGGCATCTTTTAAACAAGATCATTCATCCTACTCACTTAAATATCACACTGATAAGCTTAAAACAATACCAGAATCCTAGCACTGTTGGAAAAGATCTGGTGTCTTAAACTGAGAGTTTTTTTTGTCCCTCACAATTCCCATGTTGAAATCCTAATTCTCAAAATTATCTGATAGTGAGGACTTTGGTGGGAGATTTAGCACTGAGAATAAAATGTTCACTAAAGCAACTATTCCAATTATGAAAATATTCACAGAGCTCTTTCTTACACATTTTCTGCCTCATGAGAATGTAACAAAAGATAGTAATCTGGAAGACAGTCTTAACCAAAACTTAAATACTCTGAATTCTGACTGTCAGTTTTCACGGTCCTGACAAATCAATATCAACTCTTTAAAAACTACTCAGCCGAAAATGACCCAGGCACAAGCCTGGAGCAGGTCACTCCAGGCTCCAAGGAGGATGCGTGGTCCTGCCCAGCACCCTGACAGACTGAGTGGGTCAAAAAAGACTCACACACTTTCCCAGAGCAATGTGCCCTGGGCTCTGAGGAGAAAACACAGGCACACCAGACTCCTTGTAGCGCCGGGCAGAAGAGGGCTATTATGCTGAGCAAATGTATAGTGTGGTATGGAAGAGAGAGAGAGAGAGAGAGAGAGAGAGAGAGAGAGAGAGAGAGAGAAGGGGTGAAAGCAAGAGGAGAGGAGTGGGCTGGGCCTGTGCTACTTCTGGGGCCCCTGTCTGGGTTCATGGCCATGATATAGCCATGGTGTTGATGTCCATGGCTCCTGATAGCACTGAAGGAAGAGAAGATAGGGCTGTACAGAGTTCGCCCCAGCCCTTACTGGCTGCAACACTAGGGAGAACTGGTCCTGCCCCTCACCTGCTGAAACACTTAGAAGAGAGGGTCCTATACATCACCTGGGCAGCACAATAGCGTTGACCCCATGAACAGGGGTGCAGGTGAGCCAGCCCTGAGGTCATTAGGTGGGCATAGCTGGTACTGCCTCCCTCATCTGTGGTGTGTTTGTGAGGGTAAAGGAAAGGTGCTCTCCCCCTTGTCCCTATTGTCTCCAGCTGGCAAGGGAGCTGACCCTCCCCTATTGGTGAAATTATTAAGGCCACCCCACGTAGTTAAAAGGAAGATTTATTTAGTGGGTAACACAAATGAAGGGATAGGTAGGTCGCGGGGTCTGGGGAAGGTGTACTGCAGTGCAGCGGTATTCTCTGGAGCTCTGCTCGGTCCACCTCCACCGTCTTGGGTCCAGGAACAGAGAGAGCGCTGGCCCATCCAGATCTAGGGTCTCCAGGGGCCTTCCTTGGCCCCGCATTGTAGGCGTGACAGTTGCTGAAGTCTCAATGGGGGTTGGAACTTCCAGATCAAAGCTGGAATGGCTACCCACTACACTCCCCTTTACCAGCCCAACACTCAGGAAAATGGACCCTACACCTTGTCTGGGCAGCACAGCAGAGCTGACCCTGTTGACAAGGTCACAGGTTAGCCATCCCCCAGAACGTGAGCTGTTTGATGTGTGGGACGTAGA
The DNA here is from genome assembly GCA_902168425.1 of Peromyscus attwateri. Classification (NCBI taxonomy): domain Eukaryota; kingdom Metazoa; phylum Chordata; class Mammalia; order Rodentia; family Cricetidae; genus Peromyscus; species Peromyscus attwateri. Next base: position 39,209 of record CABHPP010120447.1, on the reverse strand, counting down.
TTTTAAATATAGACTTCTTACAAATAAAGACTAGAAGAAAAGACAACCACTTAAGTCACAGTTGCCAAGAATATAAACATACCAAGAGAGACCAAGTAGGAATGGCTTTAATATGCATAAATATTGCCTATGAAATTATTCCTTCCTGAAATCTAGGTCATCCATATTTGGATATACACAAAGGGAAATTGTAGTAGTAAATAAGATAGCTAAGATCCAGGACCTATCTATGTCTTGGGTTTCTTTTCAAAACTGTTTAAAACAGTGCATGATAATGTGCTAAAGCCAAGGAAATCGACGACTGACCATAGAAAATTCATGTTACAACATGAATAAATGAGGTACTGCAATAATTTCCCTGACTATAAAACAATTTTCAAATACTCTCCTTATCTACCCACAAACCTTAGGCTATCAATTATTATGAACACTGCCACCTACACACATGTAGTTACCCTAGACAAACAAGTCTGCTTTAGATTGCCACTAGGAAATGACATTATTTAAAAGTTAGGACTGTTTTAATGAAATGTTTACTATTTCTACAGTATAGTAAATTTACTTACATTATCCATCCCAGAATATCCAGACCAGATCATTCTCAAGGAGAACTTGGCTAACAAAATTTCATTTGCTTATTGATTAACGTTCAAATTGAATTCATATGAGATCACTCTGTAGACATACAGGAATGTCTGAGAATCCTGGGAACATACTCCCATAGTCTGTAAATATCTGTACTCTTCCTTTTTTGACTGCTTAAGAAACTCTTCCAAAGAAGATGGAAAAATTGAAATAGCATGCCTCTCATTATTCTATCCACATGGTTGGCAAAATGTAATTGTTAGAAAACAGAGCTGTTCTCTCCCACTGGCCAAGAAAACACTTTTTGATCCTGGAACACACTAATAATTATTAGTGTTTTTGTTATGTTTTATGGCAGTAGATTTTGGATGGAGACATGGGGAAGAACATTTTGGTATGTACTCATATGCTAGTAAAATTGAAAATATTTTTCAGTATTTACATAAGATAGAAACAATCCTGCTATTTTCAAAGAAAAATAGTTCATTTTACTTTTAACTTTTAACTTGATAATGTAATTTTTTTTCTTGAGGCCTTTTAAAGTGATGGAAATCATTACATGTTAACATTGTTTTAGTCTCCACACAGGAAGTTATTTCCATTTTTTTTTCTTCAGTAATAACTTCTTAAGTGTATTGAAGTCAATTCATTTTTTCTATGTTAAATGTACATAATATGAATGTAGAATAAACTTTCCTAACTGAATGTGTAATCAGATGACTTCCTATGGAAAAATGCATTTTTGAGAAAAGAAATATGCTATAACAAAAAAGCAGAACCACAGTAGAAAAAATTATTTAAACATAATTTGCTAAAAGAATAAAAGAAAGGAAGAGAGAGATAAAGAGAGAGGAGGGAGGGAGGGAGGGAGGGAGGGAGGGAGGGAGGGAGGGAGGGAAGGAGGGAAGAAGGAAAGGGGGAAAATGAACAATTAAAATTCTTTGAAATTCCAGGATCACTACTAATAATAGATAACAACTGAAAATAATGCCCTAATTTTGGGGTTAATCACGATAACTATATGATTAATTTATTTGAATTTTTTAAATAAATCTCATTCTTTAACCTCTGCTAGCTTTGAACTCATGCCAATCCTCGTGCCTCAGCCCCCAAGCTCAGAATTACAGTTGTGAGCCATGATGCCATCTAAACACAAAAACTTAACACTAAAATATTTTGAGTATCCATGTGGTAGTAGTGGTATACAGCTTTAATTCCATATGTTTGAGGCTAGCTTGGTCAACAGAGTTAGTTCCAGGATATCCAGGACTACACAGAGAAACCCTGTCTCAAAGGGAAAAAAGAAACAAAAATCAAAACAAATAATAATAGTAAGTATTATAAGTAAAACATTTCGAGGATTATCAACTAGTTTAACTTTATGCAGTTCTGGAGGAAGTCACAAATAAACTCAAAAGAAATTTAAGAAATTCTGTAAGGGAAAACAAATACAGAGAATGAATAGATGAACTTGTCTTTACAATTTTCTAAAAACCATGATTTATCAAAATTTATCCCACATTCATCAAGATCTTTGTCTTTTTGCACCTGACTTTGGAAACAAAAATTATCATTAAAAGGTCAAAATAATTTTGAAAATTAAGAATGAAATTGGACAGCCCTCTATGTACCGATTTTAAAATGTTGTAAATAACTGAAATAATCCAAATAGCTTAATAAACTCATAAACTGGACATATAGTTCTATGGAAAAGAACTTATAGTTCTGATATAAATCCTTATGTTTATTGTCTATTGATTTTCAAAAGGAATGTCAGTGGATTTGTTGGTTAAAAAAATGCTTTCACAAAATAGTATTAGAACAATTGTATAATTATCTGTAAAATAGGGAATTTAGACCAATCGTTAACATCTTATGTAAAAAATAACTCAAAATGGATCACAAATATATATGGCTAAAGCTATAAATCATTCTTTGATAAAGCTTAAGGAAACATTTATGGTTTTTAGAAAATATGATATTTGCACCCTTAAATCGTATCATCCATAAAAGCCAGTCTTGATGCCTGTGAGGAAGGCTCAGCACTTCAGTACTTGTCATATAAACAAGTAGATCACTTTGGATCTCTATAACCAATGTAAATGCTGACAGCATGGGTCAGCCTGTAATTATAGCCCCAGGAGGTATGTGTGTGATTGCTGGAGCAAGCTGGCCAGAAAGAACAGCTCTAAAGGCTAGGTATGGATTTGAGGGAGAGTCTCTAATTTTAAAAGGATATCGTAGAAGGGCAATGAAAACTGTTTCTGAAATGAGCCTTGGGTTTACACACACACACACACACACACACACACACACACTTGAGAATTACACAGATAAATAAAAGAAGCATTAATAAGAACCACTTCATACAACTAAGAATTTCTAGGTTATAGAGATGGCTCAGTGGGTAAGAGTGCTTGTTGTTCTTTCAGAAAAACAAGGTTGGGTTCCCAGAACCTACAAGGTGTCTAAGAACCTCCTAGAACTTTAGTCCCAAAGAATCCAATTCTGATGCCTGACCCTTGTGGGCTCAGCATGTACATGATACATAATTTTTATACACATGAAACAAAAGTATATAAATCTTTATAAAATTTTCTTCAAAATACATTACTAGAAAAGAAAAGCACAAGCTACATGATGTGAGTAAATATTGCCAAGTTACCTTCTGAAGTGTTTGTGTGTAAAATACCCAAAGGATAATTACAACCCATTGATGGGAGGAAAGCTAAACATAAGAAAAAATTCAAGAAAAGCTTCATAAAAGATATAATAACCTATGAAAAGTTGCTAACATCATAGCAAATAAGAAAATACAAATGAAAACTAAAGTAAGTATCTATTTTATGGCACACGTCTTTAATCCCAGCACTCGGGAGGCAGAGGCAGGTGGATCTCTGTGAGTTCGAGGCCCGCCTGGGCTACAGAGTGAGATCCAGGAAAGGCGCAAAGCTACACAGAGAAACCCTGTCTCGAGAAACAAAAACACAAAACAAACAAACAAACAAAAAACAAACAAAACAAAAAAATATTTAAAAAAAACCACATTAATCATTTCTCTCTACTGTGTACCCACAAAAAAATAATATCAAGTACCCAACATGGACTTCTACAGAAAGCTCATGGCACTTTTGTACATATTGGCCCAAATCAGAGATTGCAAATGTCCATCTGCTGAATGAATGGATGAACAGATGTACAAAGGAACATTGTTTTTGCAATGAACTACTAATACATACTCCAGCATTGAAATAGTGCAATAGCATGTCAGCCAAAAGACACCGGATACACCCAACAATATTGTATAATCCCTTTTTAAAAATATTCCAAAAAGAAGTAAACGTAAAATTCTTTCAGTTTTTGACAGGAGATCATAAGCTGTTTGTGTCATGGAAGGTGTGGTGACCTCAAATAGCAGTTGTGGTCGCTTGATCACCCTTACGTCACTCTTTGTGTTGCTAAGTATAAATCTTACAATTGCTTTGTCTTCTCTCCTTCAAGTCAAGCAAATGTCTTGAAATCCACCTTCCAAATACTAGAAGCCACCCAAGTTTCATTACCCTATTGTACAACTTTTTTCTTGTCCTGAGCGAACATGTTCCTGTAGATATCTTCAATGAACTTAACCTGACCTTGTTTATTTGATTTTTGGATTTTCTACCTTTTATTCTCCACACAGTAGCCAGGGTAATGCTTTGGAAATATGGGATAATTTGTGTCAGAATGAAATTTAGACCCTGCAGCCCCTCATTGACTCTCTCTTTTTCTCTTTCTTCCCGTTCTCCTCCCTCCTCCAGCTGTTGGACATCTTTTTCAGTCACAAGTATTACCAAGAGCTACGCGTCGTGCCTAAGTATGTCCTTTTGAATGTTGCAAAAAAAAATCACTTTTTCAAATAAACATTTGCAGCACTAAGTCCTTTATCCCATTCCTCTTCTCAGATGGTCCCATTATCATTGAATTTTCTGCAAATTACCTCATTAAGCCTTGTTCTTCTTATCCTGCTCTACTTTTTCCTGATTTAAAGAGCATTTATCACTTTCTAGGTTACTGTTTCAAAACCAGTTGTTACTCAGTGAATCCCACACTCCTATTCGTTGTGCATAAGAAAGAGGTAAGTAAGTAGGCTGAGCTTCCAAACAAGAAATACTAGTAGAAGAATGTTCTAGTTTAACTGTGGCATTGCAGTCCCTGTTTTTCCTTTCTCTTTCTAGCATGATGTTTGGATGACATCTGGCAAATTAGACTTTTTTTTTCATTGAATATAGATAGCCACAGTGTAACCAGACAGATAGTACTGTTTTACCCACAACTTTGCAATATAACTTAGTATAAACAATGCTTAAAACTTTTATTTTGTTATCACGTGATTTTAGGTAAGGAAACAGGTTGTATCAAATATCACTTTCCTTTAATAATGTAGTAAGCTCACCCATGTTCACTCTGACTGTAACTGTAAATTATTTGCATATTTAATTTTTGTACTTTATCTTCTGAATTATGGGTCATATTTTTTGTTTAGTGACTGACATATGATATACACATATTTTCCCATTTTTTTTTTAACTATTTGACAGCTTCATCTATTTACATAATACATTTTAGTCATTTTCTCTCTCCCATTCCTCTTCTCATTTCCCTCCTTCCTGTGCTAAAATCTTCTTCTCCTCAATAAGTTTCACATTTTCATGACTTCTTGTGGGGTAAGATCGACTGAATTTAGAGTTTCTAGAATAAGCATGACTGAGCACTAAAGTATGGAAAGCTTATCAGTGGATACGCCATGGAAGAAAATGACACTCTCTCCCACAGCAACTGTTGATTTCAATAATCCCTCAAGGATGGGTGAGGGGCCTCTCTCCTCCATAACTGAATCTTCATGGATCAACCCTATGGATATCTTGTGCAGAAAACAACAGCTAGAGTGAGCTTATCAGTGCAACAGTTATGCCACACCCAGAAGATATCCTTTGCTGAATATCTTCACATCCTCTGGCTCTTATATTCTTTCCAGACCTTTTTGTGAGGTTGCGACATCTTGGAGGCATGCTACAGACATACCATTTAAAACTATTCACCCCACCATCACTTGTTTTCTGCAGTTTGGCCAGTTACCGGCTTCTGCATTAGCCACAGCCAGCAACTATAAAAAAAAAATACAGCTTGATTTATTATTAGTCTGTGGCCAAAGCATGTGGTATTTTCAGCCAAAGCATCTTACTATCAAGTTGTGGTGGGAACCATGATTCATGTATTGGAGCTATAAGGAGAATCCCACACTTGGCAGTCAGATGTTTGTTTAATAGTCCATGGATTCTGGGAGAGGCATTACCCACTCATACACTGTATCTCCACTAAAACTCTCTTAAAAATAACCTGTGTGTCATTCTTTCAAGGTCTGTAAAGAATTGTGTTGGGATTTTGATGGGGATTGCAATGAATCTGTAGATTGCTTTTGGTAAGATTGCCATTTTTACTATGTTAATCCTACCTATCCAAGAGCATGAAAGATCTTCCTTTTTTTTTCTGAAATATTCTTCAATTTATTTCTTCAAAGGCTTAAAGTTCTTGTCATACAGGTCATCTGCCTGTTTGGTTAGAGCTACCCCAAGGTACTTTATATTATTTGTGCCTATTGTAAAGGGTGATGTTTCTCTGATTTCTTTCTCAGCCCAATTGTCATTTGTGTATAGTAGGGCTACTGATTTTTTTGAGTTAATCTTGTATCCCACCACGTTACTGAAGGAGTTTACCAGCTGTAGGAGTTCCTTTGTAGAATTTTTGGGATCATTTATGTATACAATCATATCATCTCCAAGTATCGAGAGTTTGAATTCTTCCGTTCTAATTTGTATTCCTTTGATCTCCTTTTGTTGTCTTATTGCTCCAGTTAGAACTTCAAGTACTATATTTAATAGATATGGAGAGAGTGGACAACCTTGTCTTGTTCCTGATTTTAGTGGAGTCGCTTTAGTTTATCTCCATTGAGTTTGCTGTTTGCTGTTGGCTTACTGTATATTGCCTTTAATGGCTAAGATAAAAAACACTGATGACAGTTTACGTTGGAGAGGATGTGGAGAAAGGGGAAAGTTCCTTCACTGCTGGTGGGAGTGCAATCTTGTACAGTCACTCTGGAAATCAGTATTGCAGTTTCTCAGAAAATTGGGAATTAACCTAACTCAAGACCCAGCAATACAACTCTTGGGCATATACCCAAAAGATACTCAACCATACCACAAGGACACTTGTTCAACTATGTTCACAGCAGCATTATTCATAATAGCCAGAACCTGGAAACAGCCTAGACGGCCCTCACTTGAAGAATAGATAAAGAAAATGTGCTACATTTACACAGTGGAGTATTACTCAGAGGATAAAAAAAAAAAAGACATCATGAAATTTGTAGGCAAATGGATGGAAACAGAAAAAAAAATATCCTGAGTGAGGTAGCCCAGACCCAGAAAGACAAACCTGGTATGTATTCACTCAAAGTGGATGTTAGACACAAAGCAAAGGATAACCAGACTACAACCCACAACTCCAAAGAAGCTAGTTAACAAGAGAGATTCTAAGAGGAATGCATGCCCTGGGAAGAGGAACTAGATGAGATCTCTGGAGTAAACTAGGGGAGAGGGGGGAAGTAGAGGGGAGATGATGGGGGATGAGAACATGAGGGAACAGGATGGTTGAGCTAGGGGAGGGGTGGAGTAGGAGAGCAATGAAAGACCTATCTTGACAGAGGAAGCCATTGGGGGTTATGGAGGAACCTGGTGCTAGGGAAATCCCCAGGAATCTAAAATGATGACCCTAGCAAAGACTCCTAGTAATGGTGGAGAGGGTACCTGACCTGGCCTTCCCCTGAAGTCAGATTGGGGACTACCCTAATTATCATCATAAAATCCAGTGACTGATGGAAGCAGATGCAAGGACCCACAGCCAAGCACTTGGCAAAGCTCCTGGAGTTCAGTTGAAGAGGGGGAGGAGGGTCTATTGGAGAAAGGGGAGTCAAGATCACAATAGGGGAAACCACAGAGACCGCTGACCCAAGCTAGTGGGAACTCATGAACTCTGGACTGACAGCTGGGAAGCCTGCATGGGACAAAACAAGGCCCTCTAAATGTAAGTGACAGTTGTGTGGCTTGATCTATTTGTGGAGCCCCTGGCAAGGGACCAGGACTTATCCTGAGTACATGAACTGGCTTTTTAGAGCCCATTCCCTATGGTGGGATGCCTTGCTCAGCCATGATCTAGGGGGGAGGGGTTGGTCCTGCCCAAACTTGGTATGCCAGCCTGTGTTGAGTATCAAGGGAGGACTTACTTCCTATGAGGAATGGAGGAGGGAGGCATGGGGTTGAGGGGGAGGTAGAGGAGGAGAGAAGGAGAAGGGGAGGGAGGGAGAACTGTGGTTAGTATGTAAAATGAAAAGAATTTTTAAATAAAATAAAATGTAAAAATGTAGCTGCAATAAAAAATAGCATGTGTGTTTAGCAATTAAATTTTTTTCATTTATATATATAGTTTATGTTTTATGCATATATGCTCACTAGTGTATACACATCTGCAGCTAATGACTATGGAGTCAAGGAACCATCAATAGGCATGTCAGCAGGCAAGGTTAGAGCTCCATGTGCTCCTCATCTATTCCATGATTACTATCGACACTTCCAGTTTCAGGTAAGATTTTCAATGGCTGTAGTTTAGCCAGAAAATATCATTTCGTAGCTCATAGCCCTTCTCTATCTTCTGCTCTTACATTCTTTTTTTTTCCTCTTACATTCGTATTGCTCTACATAAAACAGTAGTTTTTCATAACCTTGCCATACATTCTTAGTTTATGTTACAGTTTCTTCCCTGCCGTTCCTCTCCTCTACCTTCCCCTTCCCTTTCTTGCTTAGAGTTTTTTACCTCCAGGATTCCTCCCTCAACTTTCCTTTCCAATACGTTCTATTATCTTACCACTAAATAACACTAAGTCTCCCTTCAATGGCTCTTTTCTATCTTTCTGGACTTACTGGCACTGGAATTTAAGCATGCTACTGTAAAAGACCATAGCTAGGATCCACATAAAAGGGAAAACTCATGTTTGTGGTTTAGGGCCTGGGTTACATCAGTCAGCATAATATTTTCAGTTCTAACCACTTTTCTTCAAGTGCTGTATTTTCACATTTTAAGCTAAATAAAATCCTATTGTGGTTATATATCACATTTTGATTATATGCAAAAAACCATGGATATAGATTTCCTAATGTGCACAAGATTCTGGGTTATGTTCAGTACCATTATATCAGGATATTGACTCATATCTGTAATCTCAGCATTTGAAAGATGAAAGGAGGAATATCAGGAGCTTACAGATATCCTCAGTCACAAAGTGAGTTTTAACTGCCTGGACTAAATAACTAATACTTTATTTGAGCAGCATGTGTATTTTAAATTCTGTATTCCAATTTTCCATTGCAAGATTAAATGCAGTGTAGTCATTTATTGCACAAGGCTCCTAACATTATAGTCAAATCCTTGTTTCACGTCTACTGTGGGTAAGTAGTACGGTGACTGACGTAGGTATAATTTTGTAAATATATAAAATAATTGAAAGCATACTAATTCATATAACAGTTATCAAGTTGCTGTAGGATGGTCTGTAAGTCAAATTACTCTGATTCGTCAATAAATAAAACACTGATTGGTCAGTGGCTAGGCAGGAAGTATAGGTGGGACTAACAGAGAGGAGAAAAGAACAGGAAGGTGGAAGGAGACACAGCCAGCTACCGCCAGGACAAGCAGCATGTAAAGATGCCGGTAAGCTACGAGCCACATGGCAAGGTATAGATTTATAGAAATGGATTAATTTAAGATATAAGAGGGCCAGGCGTTGGTGGCGCACGCCTTTAATCCCAGCACTCGGGAGGCAGAGGCAGGCGGATCTCTGTGAGTTCGAGGCCAGCCTGGGCTACCAAGTGAGCTCCAGGAAAGGCGCAAAGCTACACAGAGAAACCCTGTCTCGAAAAACCAAAAAAAAAAAAAAAAGATATAAGGACAGTTAGCAAGAAGCCTGCCATGGCCATACAGTTTGTAAGCAGTATAAGTCTCTGTGTTTACTTGGTTGGGTCTGAGTGGCTGTGGGACTGGCAGGTGAGATTTATCCTGACTGTGGGCCAGGCAGGAAAACTCTAGCTACATCAAGTTATTATCAAACACTTAAAGTAACACCTACTATATACTACTCAGTAGAATTATGTCTAGGGATTTGAAAATGATACAGGCCCTACATCGCCTGGTTCTCCATGCTCAGTTCTTCCAGTAGAGGCTACAATAAAAGGCTGCACAGCTGGGTAATAAAGAAGCCATGTCTTCCTTCCAAGTTGCCACCATGATCTTTTTCCTGTCAGTATTACTCTGCACCAGCTCTGCTATCCTCATCATTAGCTATTTGTTCAAATGACAAGGAGTGAATTGGCCTTATAGAACTATTCAAATTATGTCCCACATGATCTCTTCCTATACAACATGGAAATTGTGGTTTCAGGATGCTAGAAAACCTTCTCCAAACTAAGATCCCTGTATCAACTGGTACCCCTTCAGAAATTTGGAAAACTGCTGCACATTTGAAATTATGCTGCTTGTGCTGAGAGCTCTAATAAAGGCCTATAATGTTACCCTGAGATGGTGTGGGTTAAATAAAGAGGAAAAAAGAAAGCAGTTTCAAATGTACTGACATCCTTGCTAATTGTGTTGATTTTAAAGCATAGGATTTCCAGGGCAGCATTTTAAAACAGCTTTATTTAGGTATAATCAGGGCACAGTGTAATCAAATATTGTTGGGTTTCAGTTTGACATGTTGCAAACCATTTCTGATCAGATCAGCCAGTGTTTGCTGGTTTTTCACTTCTTTTGGAATGGTATGGTTCTATTGTTAGTGTTTTGACTTCCAGGATACAACATTCTATTGAGTTATGGTAGTGGTTACTTGAGTGTATGTAGCATTGATCTTTACTTCATCGTGGTCATTTTTTTAATCCTCTAACTCACAATTTAAATCCTTCTCTCTTCCCAGTTTTTGCATCAGTCTTTTGCATTTTGCTTTATACAATGTAATAAAACACACTATATTGCTTAGACTTTCATTTAAATATCCAATTATCTTTATTCCAATAATTTCATGTGAATATATTCATTATACACAGTGATGGATTTAATGTAGAAATTTGGAGTATCCTATCATCCCTTAGAGATACCTAGAAACAAGACAGAGAGTGCTATGATTTTATCATTGGACCTGCCATCCTTGTTCTTTTCCTTGCTGTTTTTGAACTCAAGCTTTCCTGCTGTTTTTCTAACTGATTAGCATTTATCATTTTACCTGCATTTTGGAAGATAACATCACCGAGTGATAAAAATCACAGAAGGAAGAATTCTAGGGTGACTTGGCATTTTTCTTATTGAACTTGATAGATGTTGGGTGCCTGCCATCACACATGTGCTATATCTGATGAGAATCAGCTGTCGTCCTGAACCATGGCTCTTTGTGCTTCTTTGCTTTGTTTCTTTGGAGATCCTTTCTTAGTGTTGATTAGCTTTAAGAAATTACTTTTGAGGATAAATGATATTTTGTCTATTCTTCTTCAATTTTTTATTATATCAGATTTTTTTTCCTTTGGAGTGTCCTTTTGTAATTTGATTAAATCGGGAACATTCTTTTTTATTAGTTCTTCAAATATTTAGTATTTCTCTTCCTTGTGAACTTCAGTTATGAGTATATTAAACGTTTGCAGTTACTTCACATTTCATTGCCTCTTTGGTAATATTTTAGTCCATTTTTCACCTTTTCCTTTTGGACAATATTTATTCCAGTGTTTCAAGATTTACCACTCCTTATTTAGCACTGATTGATTTTTGTTACACAATCTGATTATTTTAAACCTTTAGACAAATATGTCTGGGTCTTGAGAATTCTTTCCTCTCTCTCTCTCT